>PVIW01006272.1:0-90246 GCA_004026585.1 Noctilio leporinus | reverse complement strand
TATATTTTTCTCCAGGACCTTTATGGTGGCACTGCTTATGTTTAAATCCTTTATCCATCTTGAGTTTATTTTGGTGTATGGTGTAAGTTGGTGGTCTAGTTTTATCTTTTTGCATGTTGCTGTCCAGTTCTCCCAACACCATTTGTTGAAGAGACTGTTTTTACTCCATTGGATGTTCCTTCCCCCTTTGTCAAATATGTATATTTTCTGAAGTTATATCACCACCTATGAAAATTCAAGATTTGAAGCCTCATCACTGTACTGCAAAGCCCTTGCTCTTACCACCAGATTATAGCACCTCATCAGGTTTAGCTTTCATGGCACAGGTTTGAAGTGGGAGATAGAATTTATGGATATAAGGTAATTTTCCCTTCTCAACATGATTACATACCCATTGACATCTATGTGACAGACATGTGCTGAGCAGTGGGTGCATAACACATGGGAAAAATATGGTCAATGCCAGTTTAGTGGTAAGAACAGACCACAAATACATCTGATAGACATCTAATGATCAACAATGATGCACACTGTAAAGGGATAGGGCAGTAAGAATGATGCAATATGTTGGATTATGGATAACAAATTCAGAACTACCCAGGAATTTTGTCTGTATTGCCAAGAATTTTTTTAATTATCCTGCCATCCAGAATCATCCTTTGAGTGGGTGCCAGCTTGGCCTAATAGTCTAAATTGAGATTGGTGTATGTAGAGGGAGTGCTGGAGGCACAGGTTAGGAACCATTTATTTTTCATTTTATTGCAACTAGACAAAGGCAAATCACAGAGCCCAGCTTCCTCAAATATCTGGGCATTTATTTCCAACTGTGAGTTGCTTCAACTGTGCATGAGAGCAGCTTAATGACATTTCAGTGGACAATGTTTCTGGGTGAAGATCTCATATGAAGGCAACTAGGGCCACCCTTTATCAGAGGCTATCAGATGCCCTCAGGCTCTCTCCAGGGTAGGAAATAACTGGTTACTTTTAGATCAATCTTTCTCCCAGTTTCCATAGTGATCTTCCTAAAGCAGAACTGTCACCAGGTTTCACCCTTGATTAAAACTCTGCACTGTCCATTGATGGCCTCTAAGTGCGATCCCTAGTCCTGTGCTTAACATAGGAGGACATTCATGAGCTTGTGAGCTTCTCCATACTAAGTCACACCATTTAGTTTCGGGTTTCCTTGTCTTCATCGTATCCTCTCCTACATTTGCTGTGCCCTCATTATCTTAAATTTCATTGCTTTATACCTTTAACAGCATGTGTTTTCTATTCAGAACATAGTTACTCAAGGTTGAACTTCTCATCAATAAAAGTGTAGAAGCCATGGTATGTGGCTTCTGAGATTTGGCCTTTGGTGGTCTAAGTTCTCGACGGTCCAGCCCAGAGCCTTGGCTAACTGCCAGAACTGATTAGTCACAGAACTGTAACAGCAAAATAGTTGTTTTCCGGCACTAAATTTTGGGGTGGCCTAGAATGCAGCCATAGACCAAAAGAGCCGCACACGCTGGAAAGTTCAGTTAGTGCAAACACCACTGTTGCCATCACCTGCAACTTGCTGGTGACCCTACGCAAGATAAGATATAAAGAAGTTTAATCACAACTACCCTTCCTGACATTTTGTCCAAAAGAACAACCTTCCCATTCATGGATATGGCTTCCTGTTACTCTTTTCTTCACCAGTTTCTCTTTTTAAGAGATTTTATTTTTAAAGAAAGGGAAAGGGAGGGAGAGAGGGAGAGAAACATCATCATGTGGTTGCCTCTCACACACCGGCAACTGGTGACCTGGCCTGCAACCCAGTTGTGCCCTGACTGGGAATCAAACTGGAGACTCTTTGGTTCACAGGCCGGCACTCATTCCACTGAACCTCACCAGCCAGAGCTTCATCAGTCTCTTGCAGGAGTTATCTGATGGACTAAACCTAGGTCACAGCCTGGCACCCTCAGAGAAGAAGACTCAGATAAATCTAGTGGTTATTAATGTCATTGTGGAGAACGACTGCCTAGGTCCAGAAGAACTGCTGTCTCTGTCATGTGGGACACGAGGAAGAATAGGAGTGGGAGCTGGAAGTTCAGGAATGTCCTCATGTTTGTTTTTCAGTTAGCTGTTTGAATGGAACTTTGAACTTGGAAAGGTGGAAAACATTAATTTTAGGACTCTCTAGTACTAGGTTTCTATTCTCTATCATTCATAAGCCATGCAGCATAGGGCCACTCAATGACCCTCTCTGGCATTTCCTGATTTGCTAACAATGTTTCATTATAGCAAATATAGGCCATTTTTAAAGGGAGCAGACGTTAGAATGTCTAATCAAAGGTGCTATGTAAATGGTTATATGAGTGCCTTAATCAGTTATCTTATGGTATGTGATTGATACCCCAATCGTAGTGGCTTGAGTGATAACAATTATTACTTTACACTCTCTGAGCTTCTGGGACCCAGGAAAAAGTTTACCTGAAGCTCTCTAGCTCAGGGTCTTTCATGTGGTTGCAGTCAAGATATTGGCCAGGTTATTCCAGGTACCCAAGGCTCAAGCATTTGTCTGTTGGCCTGAGGCCTCAGTCCCTCACCCCAGAAGCTATGGGGTTAAGTGACCCCATGGCACAGTGGCTGGCCTTCCCTGGTGAGACTGATCCAAGGGAACAAGAAACAAGGTAAATTGGTGGATACTGGAGAAATCATGAGAACGGTTTGTAAAGATATGTTGTCTAACCTCTATACTGTACACCTAAAACCCATATGAAATAATATTAAATAACATATGTAATCAAAACATTTTAAAAGAAAATAACAAACAAACAAACAAAAAAAAAAAACTGAGAAAAACAAGGCATATGTGTTTGCTCTAGTCTCAGGAGTCATATTCTATGACTACTCTATGACTTCCAAATATCTTGTTGATTATACGGGTCAGTTTTATCCACAGCAAAAGGAATTATCACCAGGAGGTGGGGTCCACTGGGGCCACCTTGGAGATGAGGTGCCAGCTGTGCTTAAGACAAATATGCCTGAGTGACCTGAGGGTAGAGGTATCTCATCCTACTTCTTCCCAAGAACATCTGTCCATTAATAGGAAACAAAGAGCATGAAAGTGAAGGATTTAAGCCTCAACATCTAAGAAGAAACTAAATTGGAAGGAAGTACTGGCAAGCAAGGGTTCTGTCTCACACTGAACACAGAATTTGACTTGTCAGAGAGAGTAACAGTTCAGATCAAACCTGTGGCTCTATTTACATTTTAAACAAAATGGAAGAGTTTTTTTTTTTACCTTCCTCCATTTTACTGCCATATATAATTTTAGAAATGGTTACCAGCTGATTAATTGATTAGAGGAAAACAGACTTCATAGAAGTTTACTTTTACATACTGGTAAGTTAATAAGGAAATTTTCTCCAATGCAAGTCTTAGAAAGGACTAATAGTTATGAACATTTTTTTGTTGAATGCACATGTGTGTGTGTGTGTGTGTGTGTGTGTGTGTGTGTTTAATCAAGGAGTGGTCTTTAATTTATGGCAAAGAGAGCAACTGAGTTTTCAGAAGAAACATAATTCTTGAAAGAAAGGAAACCTACATATAAAAAGAAAGGTATTTATCTCATTAATCTTTTTTATTGAGAGTATGCCTGTATTAAAAAGAACAGCCTGTTATGTGAGAAAAGGCTAAATGTCTAAATCTTGCTTTAATGGTAATAAAACACATTATTTATATTAACAACCCTCAGGGTATTTTTATGTGCATGTAATGGCTGTGCTGATCTGTTTCAGAACATAATAATCCAGATTTTCCACTCACTGAGGCATCTTATTCATTTAAATTTACTGCATATATTTAGAAATGCATCAGCAGTGAATACCACCTAAATTGCTATGCATGATACTAAAAACATGAGCCTAAATTAGAATGGAAGCTAAATATAGGGATGGCTGGAACCAAGGTGCCCACCTGCTATGACTGGAATAGCAGACATGGCCCTGGATTCAAGTCAAAGGCTTGGATCCTGGTTTTTACCTCTCTTTTGCATAATCGTGAAACTGTCCTTGAAGTAAATGTCAACTTCGCTGTGTCTCTGAACCCTCATTCAGCAGTAGAGAAAGAAGGCCTCTCCAACCCACCTCTACTGAGTACTGTGAATGGAACGGGCACTCTTTTGGGAGAGATAAGTATATGAAGGACATATTTTGTTCAGGAAATGGATAATTTTTTCAGAAAATTGACAACATATCCATTGAAATGTGGTGTTAGTCACACATTGCTAGGACCTAAGGACACAATAGGAAGCAAGGCTGGTTATGAGGACAGCCTTCTGGCATGGATTGTTGAGTGGAAAAGTTAGAAAGTAACCCAGGTTATTGGAACAGAATGTGATCAGTGTCATGACGGGAGGCAGTGGGGTGTACCAGGGAGAGCACGCACAGGGCTTGGAGAGCCTTATCATACCCAGGAGGACCCAGGAAGGCCCTGGACCTGTCCCCAGAAAAGAGCAGAAGTCTGCAATAGCACGTAGCTTCCGTGAGAACTCCTCTGCATGATCTGCAAAATGAAGTCTCTTCAGACTGGGGTGAATTGTTTCATGTAAGTACCTTGACATGCAAAGCTTCCCAGATATAAACGGTGGGGAAATCACCCGAGAGGAAATATGGAAGTGGGTGGCTTTAAACACCCAACAGTGAAGGGTGATGCTGAAAAGTGCTTAAACCCATAATTCCTCAAGACGGCCAAAAGAGGTAATGATAAGAGGCCTAGAAAGAAATAAGCCTATTTATATAAAGCCAAAGAAATGACTGAGGCAAATGCGTCTGGTACCTTCCAGCCTCCTGTGGTGTGCATGGCCACCCAGGCTTCCCTTAAGCCATAAGCAGTAAAATCAAGGGCAGGTGCTTCCATTACCAGGTGTGAAATGAGGGTTCTGAACACTCCTGAAGTGCCGCATTTAGGGAAGAGGAACAATTCACACGTTCCCGAGGTGACTGTTGAGCTCATTCTTCAAACTCCTGATTTTTTTAATGTTCTACCATTTCCAACAGGTTCAACTTAGAGTTTGTTTTGCAATTAGAGAAAACTAGAGGCAGTATCACTGTTAAACCCATTGCCGTCTCTCATCCCCAATGGTTTATTTTCTGAAAAGACTTCTCTAGAATAAATACTCTTCCAAAGATGGAAGCCTTGCTAATATGCCCGCTAGCGGATGAAATACCCTGCAGTGAGAAGCCTGACAAGTATTTCTTGCATGTGCATGACATAAAAAGCCCCTTGTGTGATACGCCATTGAATTCTTAAAATTACAGAGCCCGCATCATTCCTGCTTCATAGATAAGAATGTTTGAACGCTAAGAAACTAACTTGTCTGTGTGAGATAATGGGGCCACACTTTGGATTAGCTTTGTGGGCTTCCATATGCCGCATACTTCAGATAAAGGTGATATGAGGGTTTTGGTTTAACTGTTTTGTTTGCCTTTGTCATCATTATAATTAAGATTGCTAAGATTTTAACTGAAATTCAAGACTCTTATTTACCAACCGAGTAACCAGGGTCAGTCATTTCTTTCTGAATCTCAGTTTTCAAACTTTAAGATCTATTTTATGGGTTAAATAATACAAAATGTCTCCAGAGTCTGAGATACAGCATGAACATAGGTATACAACCAATTGTAAGTATTTTTCAGTTTTTAAGCATTTGAGCAATTTATCATCATACTTGATTCTCATTTCTATTTGGTTGGATTTCCGGGAGAACATCGTAATTAAGAGGTTGGCATCTGACTTTGAAGCTGGACAAACCTTGCTCAAATCCAGTTCCTCTGTCTAATATCTAAATGGTGCTAGACTCCATTTCACCTCTGTAACAGGGAACCAACTCCACTTTTTCCCTTGTCAAGTTGGTTTAATTACTGCATACGACTATGCAGAAAAACTGCAAGGTGGCCTAAGCAGATTTAAATACTCAGCAAGTGCCTAATAATGTATTGATAGTATCTGACAGGTAAGAGAATTGTGATTTGATGATGAGATTGAACAAACTAGTTTAAACTTGAAACTGGCTACTATTAGAGCTGGAATTCTGAAGCTGGTCTATTAACCCAAAATTTGTCTCATTAACAACTTAGTTATCTTTTGTAAAAGTCCCTGTTCATCCTTACCAAAGAGTCTCTGCCAGTCATTCATCATGACGCACAGGAATACTTTCTAAAAGAAACTTCCTACCTACAAGCACTGTGACTGCTAATGAGCCCACACTGTGCTTAGGATCTTGCGTGTCTAAAAGAGAATAAGGCAAAATCTCTGTCCTGAAGATCACTCAGCACAATGTTGAAAAAAAGGGAACAAACAGTTGCAAAGCTGTGGCATATTCTCTTTTAGATTAAAGCACAAAAATTTCTGGTATTCTTCATCAAAACCAGCTGAGTATCAGCAATTTTATATGTTTTAATTTTATTTAATTCTTTTTAGAGAGAGGGGAAGGGAGGGAGACAAAGAGGGAAAAGAACATTGTTATGTGGGAGAGTGGTTGCCTCTCGCATGCCTCCAACTGGGAACCCCACCTACAACCCAGGCATGTGCCCTGACTGGGAATTAAACTGGCGACCCTTCAGCTTACAGGCCAGTGCTCACTCCACTGAGCCATACCTTCCAGGGCTTAAATTTTATTTTTTAATTAGAGTTTGCATTCAATATTGTTGATATTAGTTTCAGGTGTACAGCATAGTAGTCATGTGTTTTACTCTCATAACTGAGGTGTATACTGGGATCTGTGGAGCAGATTGTTATACACTATGATTTGCATAATGGTTATTCTGACATAAATGTGTAGAACTGAATAAAGGAAAATACAGAAGTGGACTTGACTTAATCAAATATGAGGAAAGCAAGAGTGCTGGCTAAAAATTTTTTTCTATCTTTGTTATGCAGTTGCAAAGTGATTCATTACCCAGAACATATATGCAAGTGAGTGTGTGCATGTGTGAGTGTGTGTGTGTATGAGAGAAAGAGGGGGCAGACAGAGAGGGGAGGAAGAGAGAGAGAGGGAGAGAGAGGGAGAAAGAAAGAGAGAGAGAGAGGCTGAGGAGCTCATGAATGCAGGAGTTCCTTGTGATGTTGCTCCCAGTGAGAATTGCAAGTCTGTTGATTAATTTGCTTTCTATAAAAGAGCTATTTTTGAAAACTGGCTGAGGATTCAAAAAATGCAAATGATTGGTTGAAAAAAATTTAAGTGCCTGGGAAAGAAAGACGGTAGAAGGGGGATTATTCTGTTTTATGTATGTTGATATGAATGGCAGGTGCCTCTTCATGTCCTGATAGCTTATTGCCTTAACAGTTTCTAAATAGCTTTAAAATGTTTTATTTTCATATCAGCATGATATTGAGGACATTCTGTTCATTAAATGTTTATTCATTCAATATTGAAATCCATGGGGACACAATGGCTATACCTAGGTATGACCATGTATCATAGAGATTTAGCTGTTTAGACAGAAAAAAAATGTATGTATAAGAAACATGGTATTTTATATCTAGCAAAAACTGGGTATAAAGCTAAGAAACGTGGGCTCTAGCCATTAGTACTAATAAAGGGACAGCAACTAACAGTTAGCAAATACCTCCTAAGAGATGTCTGGTGCTGTGTTGGGAGATTTATCTTACCCTTTAACCTTGTTAACTCTTTGCAGCAAGTACAGTCACTATTTTTTGTGTAATGAGGCTCAAGCTATGTCTGTTCCAAGCCCATGACAGAATCTTGAAGCCTTACAAAGAAAGGTATTTATTAAAATGTTTGAATGAATAAGTGAGTGAGTGAATGAATAAGCGAAAGTTTGATTTTGGGGGATCTGAAGCCAGCAGTCTAGAAGGTAAGCCTGTTAAAAAATGTAAAACTATTCAAGAAGTAAAGGTGTTATCAAGATTTGAGCTAAGAGCTATAGAATAAAAAGGGCTTATTTATTTGCATTTGTATTGTTTTTAAGATTTGCAAAGCAAGTCCACATGCATCATCTCTTTAAATCTTCCCAATAAACTTAAGAGGTTACCATTTTCCTTTTCGTCATGAAAATGAAGAACAGAAAGGCTTATGGTATACAGCTTTCCCAAGTTCACATAACTAGTTTTGTAATCACCTAGTTTATATTAGCACTCTAAAAATTCTCATGGAACATAATGCATAGGTCAAAATGAACATCCAGTCTTTAACTTCCTATATAATTTTTTCATTTATTAGTTTATTTTTTAATGGGATCATGAAGATAGCATCTGACAGTCCAAGAAATGTGAGATGCAAAACATAAGATCTATGATTGAGTTCCTGGGTAGGATGGAGAGGAAAGAAACATGTCTTTTCTGTAAATGGTAAGCATAAAAATAGGAGTATTTTGGAGACAGAAGATGAATGAGTCCAATTTGGGGCATGTTGAGTTTGAGTTTGATGGGCTATCCAGGTGCAGCTGCCCAGCAGGCACAGGAAAATGTAATCCAGCAGATTAGCAGAAGCCTCAGGGTTGAAATAAAAACAGCGGATTCTAATCATCACAGTGACAAAATGAGAAATTCTGCAAAGATTATGCGAGATTTCCAAGGGAGAATGTATAAGAGAAGAAAATGGGGTAGTTATATTGGGTTTGATACTGGTTACCTGTTACTCAACTGTTGCTTAAACTCAGAACGTTAATGCTGATAAAAGATTAAAAGTTAGTGCATCACATGAATAAATCTTGGTATGTCCATGCATGTGTGTACATTCATGTGTCTATCATCAGAAAGAACATGGTTGCATTTATTATGATGAGTGACATGGTGTGATACCAATGGTCTATGTTAGATCTCATTGGTTTCCCTTAGGAAGCCAAAATGCCACTTCACCAGTGAAATGCAAGGTTGCCCACTGAATTTCCTCCTAAACTTCAAAAGTGGTCTCTTCTAGTGATAAACTGCCCCTCGGACGTCAGCAGGTAGCTGATAACCTGCAGTACATTTTTTCAGAGGGATTTTTAATCAAAAGCTCATGGAGCAAGACACTACTATGAGGATTTATAATTTACCAACCCCTGGCCTACTAGGTCCCTCCCTCTAATTTGTCCCTGGGTTGATTTATATAAAATTACTCACCCTGTCCTTTTAAACCATGCTAAATTACAAATGAACTAGTACCCTTATAATAAATATCTTAAGAGAATGAATAGTTGTCTCATAATGAAGTGTTGAATGGTTACATACCAGAGTGTATTTGAAATATTCCTCTACCACTACAGGTCATTTGCGCTACTGGTGGGTTGACTCATACATGCCCATGTTTTAGAAACTGTCTAATTTTCCCTGATTAGCAGGAAGATGATGTGATTAAAAGGAAGAGTCAGACGTGTAGGCAAGAATGACTAGTTCCGCCATCAGCCATTATAGAGCATGATTTTGTGATTAAGTGATGGAAGGTTGGTCCTCAAAATGGTAACATATAAGCATTGTCTCATTAGTGTATGATTTTCCAAGCTTTATATCCTGTAGGTCCTAATTCTACAAGACATATTCCTCCCAAAATCATTCTTCTATTTGACTAAGTCCAGAAATACTGAGAATTATCTTGTTTTTGAACTCTTCAAATCATGCTAGCATATAAAGATTTCAAAAGTAACTTCATTTAATTTATTTTGTGATTCCCAGATCTATTTGGCCATAGAATCCATTCCTGCTTTATCATGAATACATAGCATTTATGATGCGCACCAAACTAGTTTGAGAAACATGACTAGTATCTAAGCTGTGGACCTCCTCAGGGTGCAAACTACACACAGCCTTCTTGCATCTCCAGATCTTGGTGCAGTGCTTGGTAGAGCATACACATTTTTCCAACAATTACAATAATTAGGAAGTGAGAAGTTTTGTAAATGTACTAGTTGTGCTTTTTATATAATTTATTTTATTATACATCTGTATAATTTAGTACTTCATGGAGGTTGTGTTTAATAAGAGGTTCTCAAGTTTTTGCAGATTTAACCAACAATTTTTTAGTTGGTGATCGGAATCAGAAAAGTTATCTTGGACATTTTTATTAGACAGCTAGTGGAAGTTGTATGGCAGAACTGAATTGAGGATGAGGGTAGATGGGTAAGAACCAAGCTTGATGAGCTTAAAGAACAGCTGCTCCTGGCATCCAAATTAAGTGGTGTTTGAAATTAATTTAGGACAGCACTGCCAGCATTGTTTGGTTTTCTGAGTGAGTCCACATATTTAAAATATAGTTTTGGTCATCACCACTTCTCAATGGATAGCTTTCAGAATGGTGTGGGCAGAAGTAGGTTTACAGTTGTGAGTATGCAAGAGTTTCTTCTTGTTACATTTATTAGTTGCTGTGTTACTTTCCAGATGAACAACTGTAAACCTACTTTTGTCCACCCCTGTATTAAACTCCACGTACACAGCTGTGGTACTTGTTCATTGAATGTGAGCACAACATCTCTTTGTTGAAAAACTTAACCTGAATGAATTCTTCAGTTTAAAAAGTCATCTGTGTTGTAAGGCAATGAGAAGAAGGTGATGTTCTATTTTAATGCAAATACACACAATACCATTTGTTAACATTTTTCCTGGAAGTATCCTGGGTTTTGAAAAATAAATGAAAGGTACTAGGGTGCAATGTGTTCCTTGATAGCAAAGGACACTATTAAGATAGCTCTGTTTCTTATTCTCAAATGCATTCACACAATAATATATTTTCCTCCAAAGAGATTTCAACACAATATTTTATCTATATAGCCTCTGACATTCATATCACTCCTGGTTTATACTGTGTTTCACTAGGATTTCTGCCTCCATCTATCACTTTCTTTTGGATCAATTTACTTAAAATATGTATGACATTAAGAAATAGGTACAGGAAGTTTCTTGAGGGAGTTAACATTTATAGTGTATGTGATGTTTCTTAGGGGCTCTTTTATAGTCTTTTATAATCCTCACAAAAATCTTACAAAGAGTTTTAAAAAAGATGAATACCTAGCATGAGTTCAGATAGGTATGTGAACTCTAGGAATGACCCTAAGAGTTCTGTCTGGATTTTTTTGGCATATGCCCTTTTGTGTACCTGGCATCTACTTCTTTGAGAAAATGTTCATTCTCCTTTTCTTAGCAATACTATTAGTTCAGGGGAGTCCGGATGGAGCTGAGTTTTATCACCTCTGCTCCATAAGAAATATTTCAGGCCCCTGGTAAGATTGTATTAGTGTATGGTTCAAGGTGAAGCACATGAACCAGACCCAGTGAACCAGAGTCCACTTTGGGTGATTAGGGGAAATGCCCTTGTTCTCCCTGGAGCTCCATGCATGTTTAAGGCAGGCTGGCAGCTGAGTAAGGCGTTCTTGTTATTGTTCATTTCTCTCCAAACTGAAAAACAAGTGGATTCAAGAAAAGAAATCAAATATGACACCTTCATGTCCATGTTTGAAATAAGAATACAACTATGCCTGAAACTGGCTTTAACTGAAAGGCTTTCCAGCTCTATAAGCCAACATATTCATCTTTTGTTTAAACCAGTTTGAGTTGTGTTTTCTTCCCTTGGACTTGAAGTATCCTGACTAGTACAGAACACTAAGCTGAAGCTTTTTTTCTGGGCACCCCTCCATTTAATCCATACATTTCATGGTTTGAAGCAGTTAACATAATTCCAAGTATATTATTATTAGAATGCATCACAGAGGCACTGTGAATGCTGGGGTGAAGAATGGCATGGCCCCTGCTGTTGAGGAATATAAAACTATATGGTTCGTGAAAAACAAGTAGACATGGGAAACAAACAACAATGATACAATGCAGAATATAGTAAGTTCTGTACTAGTAATTCAAAATGTCATGGGAGTCAGAGAGAAGGCATTCTGCTTAGGGGCTCTGGATTTTTAGGGAAATGTTTTAAAAGAACTAGAATTTTAGCTGGGCTTTGTAAAATGGGCATGGTTTAGAGATTGGAAACTGGTATTTCTGACTGATGGGGCAGTGTGAATATAAATAGGCATATTTAATAGTACAGAGAATGTTAAACATTTTTGGTGGCTAATGTGAGTAAAATCTGGGCTACGATGCAGATTATTGTGAGAGGTTTGTAAAAGTAGTTCTGTTTCTTTTTTCACATATTCTGAACAGCTGAGAATATGAAGTCATGGAATTTGCCTTTATTCAGATGTATTAATTTAAATAAACTAATCCAAGTTAAGAATATGAAAGTGAAAGATAAACTTTGGATGAATATATGATTATATTATAAGTTTGTAAAATTTATGATTGGGGGTAATGCTGCTTTCTACCCTAACATTACCTTTGCGTTGGATAAATCCTCATTGATATAGCTCTCCTATCCTCTCTCTACCTCCAACCTCCTTTCAAGTGGAGATGAAGTGACTACTGTGAGTGCTAGTTTGAAAATATCTGACTCTACTGCACTAAGTCCCTCCTCACTTCTTCTTAGAAATGAGACAGTTGCAGACAAAGGTCTCTGATTGTTCATGCCCCATTTTAACCTGGGCAAGTATCCTACCAATGCAGGTGTATCTTGTCCAATGTTGCTTTTCACAAGAAGAGTGAGTCCAACTAATCCTAGAGTCTACTGAGTGTAGTTTGAGTTGATTATAGATACATCCGCCATAAACTGTGTTTTCTCCTTAGCTTTTATTAGTAATAAGACAATATTTTAGCAACTATCTTCAATTTGTTTGTTATATGTCTTGCTTTATCCATTGCTTGGGCAGGGATAAGGAGTGCTTTCATTGGGCCACTTAAAGAGCCTTGCCTTGGGTGAATGAGCCAAGAAAATGAAAAAAAAATAAATAAAATAAGAAAAATAATTGTGGAGCTAACCACCCAAGGAGTGGCTGATTGTTCTCGTGTGCAAGGTCTCTGGACTTTGGACTTCGCTGTGTGAGCCATGCATTTTGAACTTGGTGGTTGGTAGAAACACATGTTAGAGTAGCACCTTATTATAAGTGTATGATGTTTTCTAACTTTTGAAGCTTAGCTGAAAGGCTGTAGCTGGCTACAGGATAATCTGACTGCAGGTTTAAGTGATTTTGATGAAAGAAAATGGCTGTTTCTGTAGATGCAGTTCTGAATGTTGGGATGCTTAGACCTTAACAAAACCATGCACTTTGTGATTGACCCCTGGAGACATACCCATTTTAGATGAGAAGTATTGGAGACTCTGGCCTCAGCAAAGATGTAGATGACCTGGAGAATGATGTCAGACTTCATTCTATTGCCTTTACAAGCTGCATTTAGCTTACATGGACAGACAGTAGGTTCCTCTACTAGGTTTAAAAGTCTGCAAGACTGAGCGAAGCTCTATAAAATCAAGCATATTATATGAGTAAAGCTTTTCTTAGCAACATAGAAAGGGAGTCAGCGTCTTTCTAAATGCAAGTCTTCCTTTTTAAAACTTAAATGCGGCTGAGTGATGGGTGTACAACAATAAGCTGATAAAGTTATACCTTAAAGTGTCCAGGCCAGGATTAGGTAGGTAATGAATGACAATTCTTTCAAAACTTAAAAAATGTCTGGGCTCATTAAAGTGGAATATTATATATAATTACACAGGGCTTGTTCTCATTTTGGTGCTAAGGCACTAGAAACATGAGACTCAAAATAGAAAATGGAATTAAAAATGTTATGCCTAGGTGGACCTCCCTCAACCCATTTCCTACTCCAAGAAATGGCTCATGGATAGAACCAATATTAACTCCCTATTGAGGATTTATTTCAAGTGAATTCAAATGTATTTGCTGTAGACTTTGGACAACCAGCATAGAATTACCACTATCACAGGAAGGGCAAAAGCAAAACAAAAACTTTTTTCTTTCTTTTCTCTATCCATTTTTATTCAGTTACCACTGAGTCACTCATATAATTCACAATGGTTCAACCATAAGGGTAAGGGCTATTCTAAATACAGGCCTTACTCTTTGATGTCAATGCTAAATGCATTCTCTAGGAGCACAGTTTTCTTTGGATAGTTTTTACTTTTAATGTATATTTGACATACAGTAGTATATTAGCTCCAGGTGTGCAAAATAGTGATTCAACATTTATATACCTTGCAATGTGATCACCCGATAAGTCTAGCAACCATCTGCCACCACACAAAGTCACTACAACATGATTGACTATAATTCCCTGTGTTGCACATTGCTTTCCTCTGACTTCTTTACTTTGTAGCTGGAAGTTTTTACCTCTTATTTTCCTTTACCTTTTCATCTGTTGTCCAAGCCCTCTTCCCTCTGGCAACCATTATTTCGTTCTCTGTATCTATTAGACATTTTATTCATCTTACTTGTTTGTTTGTTTTGTTATTTTAGATTCAACATAGAAGTAACTCATACGTCAATTGACTTTTTATGCCTGACTTATTTTACTTAGTACAATACATTCCAGGTCCATTCATGTTGTCATTCTTTTGTTTTTCTGAGTAATATTTCATTTCCTCAGGGAAATATGAATTAAAACCACAATGAGATACTAATTCACAGCAGTTGAAATGGCTATTGTCAAAAAGCCAACAACTAACAAGTGTTGCTGAGGATGTGAAGGAAAGAGGACCCTGTGTACTGTTGATGAGACTGGAAATTGGTGCCACCAGTGTAGAAAACAGCATTGAGATTCCTTTAAAAATTAACAATAGGAACATATAATCCAGCAACCCCACTTCCGAGTATTAATTCTGAAGAAAACAAATACACTAATTCAAAAAGAGATATGTACCCTCAGATCATTGCAGTATTATTTATAACCATCAAGATATAGAACCAACTAGGCTTCCATGGATAGATGAAGATATAAAGTAGATTGTGAAAGCTCTCTTAAGAGTTGGACATTGGCCTCTAAAGTAAACGTGGAGCTACTACTTTGATATTCATGAGTGCACATTTCACTCTTACTGGAAGTTAAAAGAGATTACTGAGAACTTGTTCTTAAATTAATTCAGCTGCTGGGGATACCATTCCAGGAAGAATGGACCCAGGTGGTAGATGCTGAAAGAACTCCAACAAACCCAGGCTTGACCACATGCCAGCTGAGACAGAGAAGGATAAAAAGTTAAAGAGAATTATGTTAGGATTTTAACTTCTTAAAATTTTAACTCACAAGCAAAAAGAATTTGATTTTGGACTTGAACACCTGCATACATTAATATCTTTGGACTTAAAGTGAAATAGGCAATAATCTTTGAACTTTAATTTCTCATTGGGAATTATATAATGTCAGCCAGTTTATATTTATATGTGGGGTATGCCCAAATTTACACTTTACTATCTGAGTATTGTTATGCATTTTTATTGTAGCTTCTTAAATTGTTTTATTTCATCTGATGCAAGACTGTTAATATATGTAATGGACAATGTGGCTGGATGTAAATTGGGATGGGAAATGGGTTAAGAAATTAATAAGTAATGTAAAGTAGCAGAAGGAGTCATGGAGCTAATGTCCTGTCTGACATAACAGAGAGCCTTCTGGGGGCAAATGTAAACTAAAACTGAGGATTCCAGAAAGGGGCTATCAAAGAGGAGTGGGTGCTATTCTTTTCTACCAGTTCTCCCTGATCAATGTCCACGTCTGGCAACCCAGAACCCTAGGGTGAGCTCTGCCCCTCTCCTCTTTGCCCTCTCTCTCTCTCTCTCTCTCTCTCTCTCTCTCTCTCTCATCTCATTTCTCAATTGCTCAGAATTCTGGGAAGAAAAAATAGTGCCATTTTGGGGACAGCCTCAGACCTTGGCAATTTTGTTCAGGTTATAGTAACTTTCCAAATTAAGCTTGATAATGCAAGAATCAAAGAATATCTTTAAAATTAACAAAAATATTTAAAGCATAAGATGTCACTTTACCAAAAATGAATATAAAATCCATTAGGTATATATTTTCAAAATGAATTTAGGCAGCGACATTTCAAAAGTACACCATCATTGGAGGCTCTGGTTGCAGCCTCCAAACTATGGTTTACAATCTTCAGATTTGGAACAATTCAGTTGGTCTGTTACAGCCTCATCTAGAAGATAGTAATAATATATTTGAGTGGACCAAGGTCAGGGAGTTAGGTCAGAGTTTTTTCCTTTTATTGAGTTTATAAGGGTAACACTGGTTAACAAAAATGTATAGTTTCAGGTGCACAATCCCATAACATATCATCTGTACACTGTGTTATATGTTCACCATCCTGAATCAAGTCTTTTTCCATCACCATTATCCCCCTATATCTTGATCCTCGTTCCACTCCCCCGCCCCAGCAATCACTACACTGTTGTCCATGTTTATGAGGTTTTTGATGGAATTTTAGTTACTTTCAAGGTAAAAACTTTTATGGCCTCAGTACACCTATAAGAGTGCATATGTATGTTTTTCATTTTATCTTGGGTAGTACATTCCAACAGAAGTAGAAATAGATGACTAATTTAATGTTTTCTAGAAGCTATATTAAAAACAGTTAAAATTAAGTTAATAGTATATTTTATCAAAATAAATCAATATGCAATAAAAATGAAAACCACAATGATATGTAGATGCTGTTTTTATTGAGCCAGTAAAATACAATATGCATTTTCTACCTACAACACATCCCCATTGTGCCACGCACAACTCAGTTGTTCTGCAGCTGCCTGTGGTGGTGGCTTCCATACTGGATGACGTAGACACAGAGCAAGAAAAGTAGCAACCTAGGGAAATTAGGGTTATTTAGAGCAACATGGGTAATATTCTAAATCCAATGACATGACTTCAACTCCCAAGTCTATCATGTTTGCCCCAATCATAGAGCACTTACAAAATGTTAGATTGGGGAGAAATGTGATGAGAGATCCTGTGATCCAAACCTTGTGGTTTACTTGCAGGAACTGTGTTCAAGGCAGGAGAGGATGAATGACTGAACAAGGCCTCCCAGGGTGCAGACAACAGGAACCAGGGCCAGCTTTCCTGTTTTGCCATTGAGGGCATGCTGTACAAGATGACACTAAGATGCTCCCATCTTGAAACGCTGTGAGAGTTTTAAACCTACTCTCAGTGAGCAAGGAGAGGCAGAAGCCCCCTGAGGTCCCCACTGGGTGCTGAGAGCCTTACATACAGACATTCACATTTCTTCCCATTTTCAACATACAATAATGATGAATAACTATCTTAGAATTGAAAAAGTTGAGATTTTCCTCCCAATATGAGTCACTCTGTCATGTATATTTGTAGGAAGAATAGCCTAGCCTTGTCCTCTGGAATCCAAACACAATAAATGCCATGCTTGCATAATTGAGCAGTAACACCTTTTGCATTTCCAGGTTTTAAAATCTTGCATTTGGCAACCTCAATGTTCCATGACCATCAACTTTGCATTTCATGTATCCAGCAGATTTGATTTGCAAATAAGAACTCTGGGTTCTCCCTCCATCCTGTATGATGCTTCTCACATATTGCATGATGTTCCATTGAGCCAGGTTTTTAAAATGCAGGCATTAAAAGTCAACAAAGGAAAGTCATAAACACTATGAATTGTAGAGTGGGAATTGTAGAGACAGGTGGCATGACATGCATTGTGAACATGGATAGAAAGTTGTAAGGCAGATTATGAGGCGAAATGTCTGATGGAATGGAGAGATTGTAATTATGGGTTAGATGAATATAGTGAATTGTACTCAAGTAGGAATATCCAAGAGCTCTGAGTTGTAATGAAGAGAGAATCTCTTACCTGAGCAAACTGGGGTGATTAAACACTTAGATGACCCGGAGTCACTACTGAGCAACACCGTAGTCTTAACGTGTGACCTTAGGCATGTCACTTACCCGCATGGTGCCTATTTTCCTAGCTTCAAAATCATGCTCATAATCCATATTCGGCTGCGTAATGTTTACAGAGATCTTTGAGAAACTTGGATGAAAGACCCCATTTACATATAAAGTAGTGTTATTATTCAAACCCCCTCTGCTGACTTCTCTGCAGCAGGTGTATTAAAGAAGAACAAAAAACAAGGAGAACAGGTAAATTGGTTTCTTAAATCATGGAAATCAGATTATCCCAAATTGGCTCATTTTGAAAGGGAGGGGGAGTGCTTTGCTGCACTTGTTAACCATTTCCAGACAGACTTCTAGTTAGATGAACAGAGAAGCAGAGTGAGACTGATCCATAGTCCTTTCCAATAGTGAGAATCAAGATCTGAATAAGAATAAAGCCCAAAACATAATCTGCCTAAAACTGCTTCAACTAATGCATTTGCCTGCAGTACTGAAAAAATTTTAAGATTCCTAATTCATCATTTTAATATCAGTTTTTAATGTGTTGATGCTCACACGGATATTTGTAACTAAGTTATCACTAACACTATTATCTTCTATTCATTGAATAAGTTCAATGAGTCTTTGCCCATTTATACTTCCTATTGAATAATAATGATATACTGTATAACTTTTGAATTACAGTATTTGAAATAAATTACAAAGCTTGCTAGATGTTCTTTAAAGTATTTAAGAATGAAGAGGAAGACATGGGTGGGGTGAAAAAATAAAACTACCTTTAATATCCTAAAGCATGGGTTATGCTCAAGTTTTTTCAGCTCAATTTATTTCATAGGGCCCCCAGGCTTTAATACAGCATCATATTTAATCTCTGTAGCCCTCAAATAAAGAATCAACATATAGCATCTAAGATCTGTTCCAGGTCTTACATTCTGCAATTACTTGCTTTTTAGCATCTACATTTTGTTGGTGTGAATTTATGTCCTCTTTTCCCATTTTTGCATCCCTGCCAGCAGGCACACCCATGTGTTAGTCCCTGGCACCCTGCAGTAAGCCTATGAGATGCATGTTACTACCTCCATTAGTGCTGATGACATAACATGCAGGGGGCAGTGATGTGACCTGGTCAAGGTCTTACTGGTTATGTGACAGAAGAAAGAATGTTAACTTGTTTGAAGTGACTCTTACACATATAATACCAGCATTATACTAAACTAGACTATCTCTTAAAAACACCCTTGACCTTCTTCATATTTCTTTTATTGCGTATATCTGTTTGCTATCATTCACCTTGTCTGTTTTAAAACAAAACAAAACAAAAACCAAAAAAAAAACATGGGCAGTTGAAATATGATAGACTAGAAATAATTTTTTAGTAATTCCTTCTGAAAAGATCTTGGCCTTCCTGAATAATTGCTGATGAAATTAATGTCATCTTGCTCACCCCTAAAAGTGCCTGACATTCTTTCTTTGTGACTAATTATATTACAGACAGTGCTTTAATTGCAGGATGTAGGAGGTACTTTCTATAAATGCTTAACATTACAAGTGGACATGATCTTCAATCTTCAGATCATTAAACTTGTTACTAGGAGTAAGCACGCGTTGGGGACCAATGACATTTATCAAAAGAAGCCCATGTGTTCTGTGGAGGGCAGGAGGCCAGGACCAGGAAAGGCAGACTGAAAATTGTCTTGTGCTGAATGTCTTTAATTATTTACTAGGAGGGAGATGTAAAAGATTCCAGCCTTCTCCAGAGATACAGCTGTTCAAGGAACAGGACACATATAATCACTGAGTGAACTGAAATCAATGTCTAAAATAAACTCTCTAGGACAGTTTTCAGATAGTTTGCAACCATTACAGAATAGAGGCTGAGGAGGCCAGCCAAAGATAGTTATTTATCACTTGCTCACTGCCCTTCTTACACTGACATAAGCTTGGTGAGGTTAATGGCTTCCCCCCACATATGTTCCCAGATGTCACCCAGTGCCCAGGGCACCCCTGGCATGTTGCTTGCCATTCATTTATGAATCAAGGTCATTGGGTCTTGGTTCCACACCAAGATCCAGACATGATTTTGTAGGTTGTTACTGAGTTGTTGTCCAC
This sequence comes from Noctilio leporinus, assembly GCA_004026585.1. Classification (NCBI taxonomy): domain Eukaryota; kingdom Metazoa; phylum Chordata; class Mammalia; order Chiroptera; family Noctilionidae; genus Noctilio; species Noctilio leporinus. The sequence goes on along the minus strand of PVIW01006272.1, from coordinate 70,416 downwards.
AATTCAATGACAACATGGACATTTTGTAAATGTAGTCTGGACAACAGTTAAAATGCACTTTATGTCATCCTGCACTAGGTTGAAAGATTCAAAATATCTAAGAGTGGGGTATTAGCATGTTGCCTATAAATTCTTAAGCAGACCAAAGTTTTAAGACAAAATACCGAATTCAGTAATCAAATTTATTTGTTGATTAATTCACTTCCTTGGGTAGTACATTTTTATTCACTAAGTCATTTCATATAGCTGATACTATGTGCCAGGCACTCCTATAAATGCTCAAGTGTTCAGTCTATACAAAAGTCCTGCTCATGTAGAACTTACATTTCTGCTTGGAAGACACACACACAAACACACAGACACACAGACACACAGACACACACACACACACACACACACACATTGAATGTAAATATGAGGCACTGAAGCTAGTTATATGCTTTGAAGCAAAGAAAAATCTCTTAAAAGAGATACGTTGGAGCTTGGTGGCTCTTAGACATAGACATTGAGCAGAAGGAATAGGTAACCAAATGTCACAGGCAAAGAAAATTGAAAATGCAATGACCCTGGACAGGACTGAGCCTGGCATATCAAGGGTCAGCAAAGAAACCAGCATAGCTGGAACAAAGGTGGAGAGAGATGAGAGATGGGGTTGTACAGGTAGACAGGAGAAGGTCTTGAAAGGCCAGAGTGAGGATTCCCACTTTACTCTGAGTAAGGTATTATAGACAGTCATTGGGAAGACCCTCAGATGGCAAGATGCACACCCTCTGCTATAGGCTCCTCCATGGCCACTCTCCCTGAACGTGAGAGTGAACTCTGAATATGATGGATAATCACTACTGTGATAGGTAACATTATATGACACAGGATATTTTAAAAGAGAAGATTATCTCCAGTGGACCTGAGATGTAAACCAAGAATATTTTTCCCTATTGGCCTGCAAGAAGACGGAATTTGCCATGAGTTATCTTGTAGGGAAGTAAATTCTGCCAACAACCTGACTGTATTTGGAAGAAGACCCTTAGCCTCAGATGGGATCACCTCCCTGGGCACATCTTCATTGCAGCCCATGAGACTTCTAACTTAGAGATTTCATCAGTGCTATTCATGGACTTCTAACCTGCAGAACTAGGAGTTAATAAATGGGAGTTGTTTTAAGCTATGAGTTTGTGGTAATTTTATACACTCAAAAGAAAACTGATACCAAAAGTAATCCCAGAAGGAAAGTGCTTTGCATATGGGGGTGGCATGGACTACTTTTATGCAAAAGAGTTCACACTACCTTAAAGGTGAAGGACTATAGACACACAGGTATTCAGTGGGAGACCATTGCAATAGTCTGAGAGAGAAATGCGATGGCTTTGACTAGGATGGTCTTGTCAAAAACTGTGAGGTGCATTTGGATTATTTTAGAAATTTAGAGATGATTGGATTTGCTGATTGCTTGTTGTGGGAGGTCAAAAAGAAAGAAGGAGCTAAAGATTCTACCAGGAATATTGAAAGACAGAATGGGTTAGAGAGGGTGTTGGTATCTATGGGAGAATAAGAGTGTGGAGGAAGAGGAGAAGTCAAGCTTCATTTTGAGATATGTTATAGCTGATAGAGTCATAGTAATATCTAAAAGAAGGTGGCAAATAGGTCTTGGTTATAAAAATTTCAAGTGCAGAAGAGAGATCAGAGCTGGAAATACTGATTTGTGAGTCAGTGGTATATAGCACATATCTAATGACATGGGATTCAAACCACGGAGTGTTTGAACTGACATAAAGGATAAACAAGACTTTGTGTCTAATCCCTCTTACTAAGCACCCAGATGTGCTTTTTGTCTGCCTGTTTCCTAGTAGACTAAAAGATATCATAAAGAACAAAGGGGTAGTCAAGAGAACAGTGCATCATGCAATCAAAGTAGAGTCTTTTAAAGAGGCAAAGATACTGAATACTACACACAGTTTAATTTAGATCAGTTTAGAGGTGACCATAGGATCTCACAGGTGGAAATTTCGTGAGATTAGTTGCATTGCCACGATGAAGGCAAATGTCAGAAAGTGGTAAAGAATAAAAAGAAAGTCAAGACTTGCATGCAGCAATGAGGATAATTTTCAAGAGGTTTGGATGTGAAAGAGAATGTAGAGAATTTGGTTACTGGAACAAAATGTGGAAATAAGGTATTTTAATCTAATTTAGAAATCAATTAGCCCTGACTGGTGTGGCTCAGTGGAATGGCACAGGACTGCAAACCCAAAGGTTGCTGGTTTGATTCCTAGCCGGGGCACATAACCAGGTTGCAAGTCAGGTTTCCAGCCAGGTCTGCAGCTGGAGGCAGGTGAAAGGCAACCATACATTGATGCTTCTCTCCCTTTCTTCCTTCCTCCCTGCCCTTCTTTCTAAAAATAATGAATAAAATATTTAAAAAATAATAATTAATGTATCCATATGGCTCATAGCTAGAATGTATACAAACATATACAGTGAGAAGTCCTTGCCAATGACAGCATTGGCAAGAAATCAGCTCCTGCAAATGAAGGACATGGACCAAAGGCTAGAATGACTAATAAGAAGCAAGTCCTCCATCTCCTTGACAAGAAATCAAAAGAATTCCCTTCCAATAATTATTCTACCCTTGCAGATTTTGAGATTATGGTGGCTGCTAGGATCAGAAGATTTAGATAAGTAAAAAAAAAAAAAATGTTGAATTAAATGCTGGGAAGAAATTGAAATGGAAGAGAAGAGAAACACTAAAGGGATTCAGGGAAATACTTTAAAATCAGTTGATATTAGCGAGTGTTGTTGTTGCTGCCCACTTGGAGATTCAAACCATGGGAATGTGAGAAGATAACAGTCCAAAGAAATGGAATATACGCTGCAGAGAAAGTCAGCTCCATTCTCACTTTCCCGCTAACTAGAGTAAGTTTGGCAACTGAAGAACAGACACCTGCTGTTCCTTCTGGCCCTGCCACTTAAATTACAAGTCATGTTGGTGAAATTAATAATCCCTAGAGTTCCTAGAGTTCCAGTTTATTTATAAGCAGATAGGGGTAGTCTTTGTAAAAAAATAGTATATGTAAAAAGCTAAATGAGATATGGGTTAATGATATATATACATTCATCTTCATACATACATTCAACACCTGATCTGGAAATTAACTGATGCTCCTTACATCCTAGTTCATCCTCTAACTTCCATTAATAGTTGGGCCAATGGAATTCTTGAACTAGTGGAAGGATGAGCAAAGGGCAACTGCACTGTACCTGCAATGGAGCAAAAGTGTTCAGGTCCTGGGAAGATGTATTGCAGTGGTGACTTTCCATCTTTGGCCAGCTCTAATTATCAAAATGTTATGACTGATGAATAGCCATAACCTGCTTTCTACTTTCCACTGAGATGGGATGAGGTATAACATAAAGATGTGGTCTACCAAAGGGTCAAATAGAGGAATGAAGAAAGGGAAGAGATGAGAAGGCAGCACATGTTTCAACATGTTTTTTCAGCAAAGAACAGCAAAGTGTGTGTGTGTGTGTGTGTGTGTATGTGTTTCCAGGCAATATTGCATTACTTTTGTACATTCTAAGAATTGACTATAGAGAGGATGTTGAACTGTACCCAAGTCACATGTCATGTACACACACATCTTAGTGTGTCAAGGAATGGAGGAGGGTCAGAATGGGGAGAGAATATATGATTTTATAGTGTTCATAGCAGTGCTGTTTACTATAGCACTGCTATAGTAAGATGATTGATAGCAGCTACAAAAGATGATATTCAGTATTAGTGTTCATAGCAGTACTATTTACTATGTGTACCTGACATATGACCTGGGTCCAGTTCAACATCCTCTCTACAGTCAATTCTTAGATTTTATAAACTCTACAACTTCTTTCCCAAAAGCATATTAAGTTATAAATATACAGCAGAGGATGTATTAAATAATATTAATACAGAATCCAAAAGCCTGACCTATGGCATTTACATCCTTTGAATCATTTAAAGATCCCTGGTGCTTCTTTGCAAGTCTACTAACCTAAAATTCAAAATTCTTTACCACCTGTCCTAGCCTCACTCTCTCATGGACATTTTCTTCCACTAATTTTTTTCTCTTCCATGTCAGTTTCTGACCAACCTCAGAATCTTGACTGATGACCCACCATGTGTTCCTATTTCAGACCTTTCTTTCAAATAAATCACCAGGTTTCTACCAGTGGCTCTGGGACTATTAAGCTGTGTGGTTTTGGGTAAATGACAAAAGCATTTAGGAATTCACTGTCCTCTGCTGCAAAATTGGGAGAGTAAACCCTGCTCCACCTGCCTTGTAGAACTGTCCTTCTGTTAGTCACGCAACAAATATTATTAATCATGTGTGATGGGTCAAGCACTGTTTTGGGCACCAGGAATAAAGAAATGGAAAGAGACCAAAGGTTCCATTTTGGTGGTTCTCACCATTTAGGGGCCAGGGGAAATTAGTAAAAGTTTTAAAATTACTTAGAGAGCACCTTAGAAGGTGCTAAGCCTTCTCCATAAAAACATAGTGAATTATTGGAAAGAGAGCAGAGAGTGGTGAGAAATGACCATGTCAAATAGTATTTGTGCTACTTTAAGGGAAATAGTTCATTATACTCTGCAAAGCTCATTCTCACACCCTCTGCACCTGCACATACACAAATACAAACAACACAGTGAATATGCTCTCCGAGAAGCCCAAGGGCCAGCTTAGAATATGTTCCCTGCTATATAATCTCATTCAGAAATTGTTCTTTGTTCTGATGCTTTTCAGTTGGGAAATTCAGAGCAGAGTGACATATGCTTTAAAACAGCACTGGAGAGAAGGTGAGGAAAGCCAGCTATGTATCATGTTCCATTCCAGCATTGATTGTGTTTGTTACAGGCTCAAAAGAGTAGATCAGAGTTGGGCAGCTGGGACCTGGCTCATCATTCCAGCTTAGGCCACCTATAGTGTTATGGTTCCCTTTCTCTGTATGGGAACTCAACTGTAAGGCAAAAGAAGGAGAAAAGAAGACTGTATTAAGGAAAAAGTTCTATTAAGGTACAATATTTCTTTTCAATAATGCCTATATTTACAGACATACAGTGGAGTAAACTTAGCCTCATGAATAAGTGGTTATGTTAGACTGGTATATGCAAAAATAATTAAACTAGACCATCAACTTACACCATGCATTGGAATAAATTCAAAATGAATGAAAGACTTAAATATAAGTTGTGATACCATAAAAGTCCTAGTGGAAAACATAGATAGTAAAATTTCAGATATCCCAAATAGCAATATTTTTGCTGATTAATCTCCTCAGATAAGGGAAGTAAAGGAAAAAAATAAATAAATAGGACTACATCAAGTTAAAAAGATTCTACATGGCTAAATAAACAATCATCAAAATGAAAAAGGGAACCCACCCTATAGGAAAACATAATTGCCAATGATACATCAGCCAAAATAGTGTTCTTTAATTTCCAAAATATATAAAGAATTCATATGACTCAACACCAGGAAGACAAACAATCCAATTAAAAAATGGGAGAAGGACCTGAACAGACACTGCTCCAAAGAGACATACAGAAAGCCTATATAGGCACATGAAAGAATGCTCAACATCACTAGCCATCAGAGACATGCAAATTAAAACCACAATGAGATTCCACCTCACACTTGCCAGAATGGCCATCATCAACAAGTCAATAAACAATAAATGTTGGCAAGGATGTGAGGAAAATGGAACCCTGGTGCACTGCTGGTGGGAATGCAGGCTGGCGCAGCCACTGTGGAACACAGTATGGAATTTCCTCAAAAAATTAAAAATGAAACTGCCTTTTGACCCAGTGATTCCCCTGCCGGAAATATACCCTCAGAATCCCAAAACACCAATTCAAAAGAACTTACACATTCCTTACATTCACAGCTACACTATTTACAATAGCCAAGTGCTGAAAACAGCCTAAGTGCCCATCAGTGAATGAATGGATCAAAACACTGTGGTACATTTACACAACGAAATACTATGCAACAGAATGAAAGAAGGAACCCTACCTGGAACTGGAAAAAAATAGTTAAAAAATTTTAAAAACACTGAATGTTATTGAGATACAGTGGCTTACTGCTCCCATTTCTACCACATGGGCAGACATGCTGCCATGGACAAACTATTTCAAAAGAATATGATATTCTGTGGGGAGCAGTGGAAACAAATAGGAACATTTGCTTCAGTGGCTTCCTCTTCTATAGGATGCCTATTGTTATAGGATTTCAGTGGGAGGGCCTTTGTGTGTTATATGAGCATTGACACAACTTAGCCATTTATTAACTCTACAGGCTTTTAGGAATGCACATTTTAAGAGTAAAAGCAGATGGTGAGTGCTATTCTTTTTCTTTCATTTGTTATTGTTATTCTGTTACCATTGTCCTTATTTTTCACCTTTTGCTCTCCTCAACTCATCCCACCCCCTGTCTCCCACAGTCAATCCCACCTTGTTTTCCATGTCTATGGGTCATTCATACATGTTCCTTGTCTAGTCCCTTCCCCTTCTTTCAACCATATTCTCCTCTGCCTCCCTTTTGGTCACTGTCAGTTTGTTCTATGTTTCCATGCCTGTGGTTCGATTTTGTTCATTGGATATTCATTTAAAAAGTATTGATTTGATTGGGGTGATGTTATTTAATAAAATTATGCAGGTTTCAAATGAACAATTCTATAATATGACATCTGTGTTCTCCACCAAAAGTCAAGTCTCCTATCATCTCCATTTACCCCCTTATACCCATTTCTATCTTTCCCAACCCCTTTTCCCCCACTGGTAAGGACCATACTCTTGTGTCTATGTCTGTGATAATTTTTTTTCATAATTTATTCATCTATTTCACCCAGACCCCAGCACCACTCCCCTCTAACAGCTGTCAGTCTGTTCTGTGTACCTCTGAGTCTTTTTTAATGGTACATTTACCCAATGGAATACTACTTAGCCATAAAAAGAAGGGACCCTTCCCTTTTGCAGTGGCATGGATGGACCTGGAAAGTATTATGTTAAGTGAAATAAGCCAATCAGAGAAAGACAAATACCAGGTGATTTCACTTCTATGTGGCTAATAGTCTAAATGCATAGATAATAATACTAGCAAATATAGGTGTATATGTAGGTATAGTGCCTTTTCTTTACATTCACTCTTTTAATTCTCATTAATTCTTCTAATAACCTGATAATTTGTTCCTATCATGGTCCCCTTTACATATGAGTTAACAGATGCTGGGAGAGTTAGCAAATTACCCTGGTGTCCCACTTTAGATGGAGTGACCTTGGAACCCAAGCTGGCTTGCCCTAGAAGCTCCTCAACAAACTCATCCTGTTCTCTTTATGGCTCCTGCCATGCTGTGTTCTCTGTGTTGTTGTAACAAATCAAGCAAGAAAAATAAAGCAGTGCCTTTTTATTTTAGTTAAAAATCAGAAGACAATACCAGAATCATCTGTTTTATTAATACACACTATCACACAACTCCCCTAGCAAGCTGGAAAAGCTGTTTCTCCTAATCTAATCAATGAGGCTCTACTATTACATAAACTCCACTCCCACACGCAATTATTTTAGCCTCTTCCAAAGTCCAGACAAATTGCTTTCATGAGTACATTCTTTTCACCTCAGCTCCTGTCTTCAGAGATGATGCTCACTCTGGTGATAGCCAACCCACCTTTTTTGAAATAATCTCATGAGTGGCAGTGGGTCAGGATGATGCCAAATACATAGCTCACCAGGTTCCATGGGGAATGTACTTAACACAAACCACAAACCTGAAAACCTCTTCAGTCTGACAACTCTATTTTATTAAGAAACACAATTAGATGCATAAGATGTCTTATCGTTTGTAGCTAACATTAATGTATACATGCAATAAATGGTAAAAATTTTTCAACTGAGAAAATAACTTAGGCTAATTTCTCTTCCTTTATAGATGAAGAAAATGTAGTCATAGGGTAGAATTATGTGCCCAAAATCTCTCCTTAAAAGTGGCAGAATCAGACCTAAAAGTAAGGACTATTAAATATTCATTTAAAATTATTCAAGGGACACTTCCTGGTATTTTGGGAAAAGTTTCTTTTTCACTAGTTTTTACCCAGAAGCTTTCTTCTGGAGATCAAAGTCCTTGATATCTTATCATGACTGATTACAACAATGTAACCTTTTTTAAAGGAGTGAAATAATATATCATTACTTATCAATTTACAGAATTCTGAGATTTATAAAAATCAGATGTGTTGGTCACAAACTCTGATTTTCCTGGGGAACTTGAAGATATTTTCACTTCAAGATGGCCTTAGTGAGAAGGATTGTTCCAAAATAAATTAAGAATAAAATGAAACCCTCAAGATCAGAATACAACTTCTATATTGGCATGGAGCTTTAAGTTAGAAGGAGTGAAAGAGATCAAAGAGCTCTTCCAACTTCTATATGCACTTATACTCATGTACCAAAATCTGGTCAGGTAAGTGGCAAGAGAGGCTCTAGAGTTACATACTGTGTGGCAAGATCTTATGCTCTTTCAGAGTCAAATGGGTACAAATCAGGCCCATGTCATTACCTTTCTTTCATGACTCATTTCAAGTATCTTATTCAGAAAGACTTGGCATTTCAGAAAGTTTTAGATGTTCTCCTTTCTATACTTCTATAGAACTTACACATACCTTTATATGTCACAGTGTATAATTAGATGTTTCATTAACTAAATGGCTTCTATAGTATGAATACCACAATCATTCTTAACATTAAATTTCTAACTTTATGAGAATAGGGTCATTGTTAACTTGGGAGACTAAACAATTTGTTAAACAATAATTAAACAAAACTTTATCCGTATCTACTATGAGCTAGGTAGGCTGTTTTTACCTACTGGAGAGTCTGTGGTGAACAAAACATAGACATTCAATGCAATCCTTGAATTTGTACTCCAAAGTGACATATGAACACAAAGTTCTATAATGTAATATTTTTTTAATTGAAGAGGCACAGATAAGTACTTCCAGAGAATTTTCATAAACTTTTGAGACCCAGAGTTTCTTGGTAGCTAATTTAGATCAGGTAGTCAACAAAGATCTGTTTAAGGAAGTGATATGACATAGAAAGAACAACCATGTGAACTCAGGAGGAGAAACATTCTAGACAGAAAAAAGTGTCCCAAAGTCTTTGCTGCGGAAAGTGGGTCATTCTGGATGGGGCTGAGTGATAGGAAAGGACCATGGGATTAGATTTTGTAGGAGTAGAGACAGATCAGCCCAGGTGCATCTTTCAAGGCAGGAAGAAGAGTTTTGAGTATAATGGGAAAGCACTGGGGTACAGCAGTAAAAAGGAGAATGACATGAACTGACATGCTAACAATGGGTATAGTGAGGTCTCCCAAGCCTGGTGCTTTCCTGAACCCCCAAAATAGAAGCTGCAATGACAGACATTTGTGTGACAGCCAAAGGCAATGTCAGAGTTGAAAGGTGCTAAGCTCCACTTGCCTTCAGTAAGGCTGTCAGAGAAGTACATTGTTACTAAAAAATGCCATGGTTGGCAAAATCTAGGCTGGTCTGAAAAGCTAAGAGAAAATTGCAGGTGTGTAAAACATGACCCTAGTGTTAGCAAATTCAAGCAACTCTAGCTGTCACTGAAACACACATCTGGTCATCAGTCTGAATATTGAAGTTTTGTATCATTTTTACATGAATGAGAAATTGAGTCAAGGTGGGTCAAGGTAAGTCAAGGTCATGCTGTTGGCTGACCTTGTGGATGAGATGGAGAGAGAAAGGTTAAGCAGGTGGCATTGTGGGAAAATATTATCATGATATTAAGAAGTGAGAACATCAGCCAACAGAAGCAGGGGGGAAATTCTTCTCCACTTACGCTATCAGAACTGCTTCATGAAGAAAGTTGCCACTGCAGATGATTCTATTGTAGATAATGCAGTGATATAAGGAGTAAAATGGAGGGGAGAGCAAGAGGGGAAAATGGGATAAATGTAATACAACAACAATTTTTTAAAAACAGAAGTAAAATGGTTTTGGCCATTTATTTAAAATCTTTATTTCTAGGGACCTAATGTTCAAAGGAAGTGCCTCAGGAGCCATGATGGTCATGAAAATAAAGAAAGGAAGTGACATTCCAGTACTCAGGGACCCCTCACCCTAGTTCATATAACCTCCTCTCCATGTGTTGTATATTAACAATATTGGGGTTCCACATTAATTTTTACTTGAAAGAAATATTTCCACAGCTGAGAAGTATTTTTAGAGACATAAGGTTGAAAACCATATAAATCATACACATTCATGTGATATTTTAGGCTATTTTATTTAATTCTCACACATTTTAGAGATATGCCAACACCAACGGATAGTTGTTTAAGGTCATGTAGCCAAGTAAGTGTTCAAGATGGGATTGAAACCTGGATCTCTGACCCTGAAAACCACACATCCATTATCATTATTCTGTTGTTATTTCATGTGTGGAAACCCCATATTCTCCATTCACTAACTCTGTGATGCCCAGTATATGCCATCTTCTCAGAACCTGTTTCATTATCTATTAAAGAGAAATCAAGTTAGAATTTGATACACTCAATCTCATTATTTTGAAGTTCAAGTAATAGAGTATGTTTAGGGGAAGAAACTAGCAGAGATGAAGCATTGCACTGGACATGTTTACATACACTGGGTCATATAATCATTACAAAAGCCTTATGATGTGACTAATGATGCTCAGATGAATAAAATTGGGTACAGAAAGGTGAGATTCATCATCTCTTGAGCCCATACAGCCAGGAACCTTGGAGCTGCTGACCATCTGACCTGAATCTTAGTCCATTCTTATGAACAGAGTTTTTCCCAGTTACCATATATTTAAAGGGTTAAACATCATAAATTGACTTAATAAACATACATCTTCATATGTTGTATGCTTCTATATGGAGAAAAGGAAAGCATTTAATTGGAGGTCAAAAGTGTGCAAAAATATCAAAAAGGATCAAATGCATTTATTATTGTGCATCTCTGGGTATTGTAATGATGGAAAGATAATTTTGGATAGCCCTATTAAATAGAAACAAACTAATTTTTAAATTATTATATATTTATTTCATAACTTAAGTACCTTTATTTCAGTAATATCACCATGTTGTATAAAGATTTTTACATTAAAAAATGCTGACAGTAATTTTCTAGCTAACTAAAAATAAAATGTAGATAAAATAAAAACATAATAAATATTTAGAAATTTTGGCCTTGGATGGTGGTACAGTGGATAAGGTTCCAGCCTGCAAACCCAAAGGGTACTGGTTCAATTACCCAACCAGAGTGCATAACCAGGTTACAAGGCAGGTCTGTAGCTTGAGGCAAGTGAAAGGCAACCATACGTTGATGTCCCTCTTCCTCTCTGCCTGCCTCCTTTCCTCTCTCTCTGGAAATAATAAATAAAATCTTTAAAAAAAATTTTTTTAAATATAAAAAATTTTAAGCAAGAACGTATAGTTTAATATATTTAAAAAGTAAAAATTATAATTATTATATATCAATTATCAAATAATATTTTTAAATATTCAAACTGGCCAATAAAACTGAAAGTTAAAATGCATATTAAATAATAAATATAATTTTAATATCAAGATTCTAAAAGATTAGTATTGCTTTACTTTTAAGTTTATTTCTATTAAATGTTTTCAAAATAAATCTCCATTCCAACCTTCAATGTATGTCTAGTTACCATATTAAAAAACCAACACCACCTTCCCTTTGTGCATATTATTTCTAGACCAACACATATATAAATGTAACACAAATATAAAATATTTGAAATTGCAGATTGTTCCTTAGTTGGAACATGTGGCTACCTTGTGAAAACCCTATCAGGCTAGAAATGTGCAGAGCATTCTGTTGGGATTTGAACAATGTGAATTGCAGATGTAGAGGTCTAGGTGTTTAGGATTACAGGTCCAACAAGGTTAGCCCCAAGAGAGCTGTATGCCAGGTGACAAATGTGCCTATGTGGTAAAACACACACACACACACACACACACACACACACAAATAATTATAAAATAAGTGCATAAATGCATATACACAGATATTGTACATATACATCCATATGCAAATACACACACATATCTATTCTTCCTTCTGTATTTTGTATGTGTGTGCATGTTTGTTTTTTTTTAAAGATTTTATTTATTATTTCCAGAGAAAGGGGTAAGGAGAGAGGCAGAGAGGGAGAGAGTCAGAGAGGGAGATAGGCAGAGAGGGAGAGAGACATCAATGTGTGGTTGCCTTTCACCTGCCTCCAGCTAGAGACCCGGCTGGAGACCTGGCTTGCAAGCTGGTTATGTGTCCAACGACCTTTGGGTCGGTGCCTTATCCACTGTGCCACCAGCCAGGGCTGCATGCTTTGTTTTGTTTTGTTTTGTTTTTAATACGGGTATCTAAATCATGAGTCAATAGACTTCTACAAAAAGAATCAAAGAGTAAATTTTTTGGTTTAGTGGGTTGTAGGTTTTCTATTATAACGGTTCAAGATTGCCATTGTAGAGCAAAGCAGTTTTAGACAACATGTGGACAAGTGAAGTGGGCCTGACTAGATGTGGACCACCACAGGCCACTCTTGACCCATGGGCTATAGTATGTTGACCCTTGCACTAAAGAATGAAATCCTGACGGGAGTTCTCTCTTTCCAGGGTCACTGTTTATCATCACTGCATGCATGTGCCGATAACCAGAAAAGTGATTTGTAGATATAAACTACTTAACACAATAATTGGTTAGGGTGATTTTTATTTTATTGATTTGCTCTTTGAGAACAATGCTCAGTGAAAAATTTAGTAATCATCTTCTATTAGATAGGCAGCTTGGTCAAGTTTTGTACACACTGGACTTAACTGAGAAAATTTGTACCAATCTTTGGAGACCAGTTGTTCTCAAACTCTGTTATGGTGGACCTTCTGCTTAAATGCCTGTTTATTAATTTTTATTTGGCTTCTTTATTGATACTGGGGATAAGAAATACATACTTTTGAACTTGAAACATGCCCTCTTATGTTAGAGCCAGGCTAATAATGGCATCAACACCAGCACTGATAATAATTTAACAGCAAGTGACCATGAGGTGCTCACTATGAGCCTTGCATATAAAACCTCATGTAGTCAGAGGAATATCAATCTGTATCATCCAGTGAAGATATATAACCCACAGTATCTGTAGAGGCTACAATGGAGACAGAGACCCAGATCCAATCACTTAGTTGATGTTTATTAGCTATCTAGATCTTCTATTTACTTGCCTCTAAAACAGTGATCATTTTGTAAGTTATATAAATATCTAATCACCATGTTGTACACCTGAAATGGGTGTAATATTGTATGTCAACTGTAATTGAAAGAAAGAGAAGAAAGAACAGTATCATAAGAACAACTTTAATGGTGAGGTGAGTACAAAATGACACAAGTTTCGTAAAACACATTTTTTAGGAAAGTATAGGTACTACATAATTATTAACCAAGATTTAATATTTTCATTCTTTCTACCAATGGTCCAAAGGATAGGAATTGGATCTGTAATGATTTAGAAACAGCTCTTCTCTCTAGAGCTATTTACACTGAAAATCAAAATGTCAGTGATGGTAGAAAAACAAAATAGAACCCATCCAGGATCCATACGATCAGAGAACCCAACAGAAGGCTTCAGCAACCAGACTCTGAGCTTTTTTTTTAAAGTGCAATTTGCTTCCTGTATTGTTTTTAAAATGTGGCCTTTCAAGATGTTTCGGCATTAGCTTGTAACATCTACTTACCCTGGGAATTAATATATGTTAAATCAGTTCCACGTTGGGAGACGATCTCGTCAATGTAAAGGTAACATACAATAACACATGTGCAGGGGCACCGTGTGTAATTGGCAGTGGCATTAATCACAGATCAGCAATTGGCAGATGCTAGGTTTTATTGCGAGTATAATCTGGTATTACTGCGAAAGGCAGTTATAAAGCTTCTCATTTCTTTTTTTTCTGAGTGACAAATTGGAATGCAAGGAGAATCACAGTGTGAGGATGTGTATGTGTGTCAAATTTAACTTTTGTCTTTGTCTCTTTATAATACTGCTGACAATCAGTACTCCGCCTTAAATTTATTCTGTTCACAGGCTGGTGTTCAATCCACTGAGCCACACCAGGACTCACCTTCAATTTACAGCTTTCCTTCCATATCCAGATTCAGAATGTATTTTCTATCCCAAGATTACCTCCCAATCTCCACAGTACTGGTAGCTCCCTAAAGCCAAAAATTTTGTTGCCCGTTTCTGCATCTTTGTGACTCCAGTTGCTCATTTATATTCTCTTTAAGTAGGATACTTTCTTTCTATGATTGAGGATCTGTTAGGGATTTTTCTCATGAAGTCTCATAAAGTGGGTGCTATTTAATTTTTACAAGCATGTCCCTTGACATTTTGCTCCAAATAAATGTAATATTAAATTTTTATAACTCTTTCATGTTACTCAAAGAAGGCTGACACATGACATATTAAATGTCAAAATCAGGGGTTCATGAAAAATTTTTCTACTCAACAAATACTTTGCATGTGTATTACATGAAAGGTGTTAAGGGATATAGCAGTGAACACACAGGAAGCCTGCACCAATGGGAATCACAATCAATTAAGAGTTCTAAGCCCGGGCTGGTGGCACAGTGGATAAGGTGCCAGCCTGTGAACCCAAAGGTCGCTAGTTCAATTACCCAGCTGGGGCACATAACCTGGTTGCAAGCCAAGTCTCCAGCCAGGTCTGTAGCTGGAGGCAGGTGAAGGGCAAACATACATCAATGTTTTTCTCCCTCTCTGCCTCTCTCCCTTCCCTTCTTTCTAAAAATAATAAATAAAATCTTTTAAAAAAAAAGAAAAAGAGTTCTAAAACTATCTGGGATATGAATTTAAATGGAAAATTCTAAATAGGAGCTGCCAAACTTACAGAGCTTTCTAAATGTTAGCAGTTATTTGAAGTGTTTTTATATGTAGTAATTAGTTTATTCCTTAGAACAACCTTGTTATGATTTTGCAAAAGACAAAACACAGGTACAGAAAAGTTCAGTAACTTATTTCACTTAGTCTGTGATTTAACCACATGTCTAAGCCACCTGGTTTAGCTCCAGAGCCCATACTGTTCCTGACTTTTACTGTATGTTGTTTCATTCGTGCCACTACTTGCTCTAAAATGTAAGGCAAAGCTTCAGTCAGATAAATAACTTGCATATCTGTTTTTATGTTGATCATTTTCCATGACCCAGGTTTTCATGGCCACAGCAGCAAAGAGTTCAAGGTGATATTGCCTGTTAAGAATGTGGAGTCTGAACATTCCTTTATTTTATTGATATAATAATAGAACCTTATGTTCTAGAAATCAACAGGGTAAAGGGCAGGGCAACATACTCATAAAAACTGATACACAGAAATTCTAAGCCAAAAACAGTTATTGAATATACTCCCAAGGCACAGCCTGAGGTTTGCAGGGCCAGCAACTCCCTTAGGAATCAATTCTGGGTCAGTTCCCAGGCAAGAGCAAATATTTGAATGAAGTATTGTTCCAACCACTATTAAATCAAGCCAGCAGGGTAGTCAATAAACAAACAAGAAATTGCACAGTATACATCAAATACCTAATTTGAAGTCAAAAAATAGTCTAGTCATCTTCTAAAAACTATATAATAATTCGTTTACAAAATGTACTGGAAAAGAACACGGGAGTTGACTAGTTGTTGCACTTACAGGAAATCTGCCACAAATTCTGATTTTATCAGAGTGGATGACCATCAGCTACACATTCTAAATACATTTTTATAAATTTATTGAGTCTAATCCTCATATAGGAAAATAAAATTATACCTTTGGAATATAGAAAGTTTGCTCTTTTAGAATAAATGCTGCATAATTTGTATGCATCAATCATCAACAGACCTATGAAGTAGTGTAAGGAGCCCAGAAATAGACCAAGCAAAATAAATAAATGAATAAATAAAAATAAAAAGAACTATGCTTATGACAGAATCTCCACCATAATAGAAATGACAAAACAAACCACCCAGGAAACATATACCATTACATAAATGAAAGTAAAATAACAGATTCTTCCTAAGGAGGAAAACATAATTAGATTTCTTTTAATTCCATACACAAGTCATTCTTGGTTTGATTAAAAACAAAAACATAAAAACTATAAAAATGTAAGCATAAAACATTTTTTATAATTTTGACATATAAAATAATTTCTTAAACATAATCTGAAAATTAAAATGCAACTAGAAGGGTTAATATATTTGGTTATATTGGATTTTTAGAATTTTATATGGCAAAAAATATAAGTACAATGGAAAGTTTCACTAGAGTCAATACTTCATCAGCTTTATAGAATTGTACACGTAACATCTGGGGTGAGACTTTCCATGGCATTTATATCTCTTGTTTTAAAAAATAATACATTACAAAGCTTATACACCATGATCAAGTGGGTTTTATTCGAGAGATGCAACAATACCCACAAACAAATAAATGTGATGTGCCACATAAACAACATAAAGGATAAAAATCACATGATCACATCAATAAATGCAGAACAAGCATTTGATAAAAACCAGCATTCATTTATGATTTAAAAAATCTTAGCAAAGTAGGAATAGAGGAAACATATGTGAAGGTAAGCAAAGCCATAAATGACAAACCCACAGCCAACACCATGCTCAATGAGAATTAACTACAACCATTTTCCTTCAGATTGTAAACAAGACAGAGATGTCCACTTTTACTCCTCTTATTCAACCTAGTATTGGAAGTCCTAGCCCCAGCTACCTGACACACAACAGTACACAGATTATTTAGCTGGGATAAGAAGAGGGTAAAGGAGGAAATAATGATGGAAAGAGACTTGACTTGGAGTGGTGAACACATAATACAATATATGGATGATGCTTTATAGAATTGTACACCTGAAATGTATATAGTTTTATTAGCTAATGCCACCCTAATAAATTCAATAAAATGTAAATAAAAGAAAAACTGTGTGTATATATATGTACCTGCACATATATATCAAAATAGGAAAGACAGATATCTTAATAGAAAACTGGCAAAAACTGGCAATTAACAGAAGAGAAAATAAAAATGGGGAAAAATGACAAAGAAAAAACTGCTTATTCTCATTAGCAATCAACAAAATCTAAATAAAAAAAAAATAGATCCATCCCCCCCTTTACTGTTTTTCAAAAAATGTTTATGTTGATATTTTTTAAAAGATTATTTTGCAAGAATGTAGAGGACTGGAAATTCATACTATTGGTGGGAGTACAAATTGTTATAACCACTTTAGAGAGCTATTGGCAAACAGCTGGTAACTTGTAGTGTTGCATAATCAATCAATAGTATGCATCTTGATGGCTATTATGGAGAAATACTCACATATAAACAAAAGAAAATAATGTTTCATTGAAGTAGTGATTGTAATAGCCAAACTAGAACCAAGCACTTCTCAGTGGAAGGATGAATAAATAAATCATGATTTATTCATATAATTATATTCATAGAGCAGTTACGATGAGTTATATTTATAGGTATCAATATGGGTATATCTCAAAACCATAAAAGAGTGAATAAAGCAGTAGGATTCTATTTATGTAAATTTTAAAACACACAAAACAATTACAAATATATTTATGTCCCGGAAGCACACTCTCAGTGGAGAGATGTACGCACATGTTTAGCCGAGATTGCCCTAGGAAGGTGTAAGGAAGTGAGAAAAGCAGAATAGAGCAGAACATAAAGCCAAGTCACAATAATTGAGGTCTCAGCCTACCCTCTGGAACTGGGATAGCTCTTCAGAGCTACTCCACATTGAGACACGAGGGCTAAGAATGTGCACCTATCTCTACCTCAGCCAGTCATTGGCCATGGCTAGTGGGGACCTGAATGCAAAACAGTGATATCTATTTTGCTGCCACTCATATCTATGCAATACAAGCACTGCATGTAACCTTGCACGGAATGATGCACATGGACTTGAGAGTAGTGATTTCCCATGGGGAGAGAGGCACAGGATGGAAAAGGATGAGAGGCAAGCTTCAGATGGATCTGCAGTGTCTCTTTCATTTACAAAAAGAATGCTGAAACAAATACAAAAAAAGTAAAAATTTACCTTATTGGTTTACCTCTGTCCATTATATTATTTCAATATTCTTGTATATTTAAAATATTTCACTTTTCAATCTGCTTGTTGGAGAGTGACAAAATGACACACAAAAAGTGGGCAACATGATGTGTAAAATGGAGGGAAAAATGTCTGTTTTTAATTAAAGATCAGGAGATTTGCTCATGACATGTGGTTGTTTTCAAAACACAATTGAGGTTACAGTTGGCCAGGTACCTTTTAAAAAGTCATTTAGATTACATGCATACCCTAAGATTTATTTTAACTTAAAAGGTACATCTACCCAAGTACATTTTCCCCATAATTGCACTTTCTACAAAAATAGAAATGAAATGATAAGAAGTCAGTAATTGACTTTAATTGGAGTATTTAAGCAAAATGTACTTGACAACTCAGCAACTGTCTTTTGGGGCTGACTAAAATGTTGGTGTCATTTGTTAGGATGGGTTAGCTAAACTCTTTGGGTTTCTCACTCTTAGATTCTTTGAGAAAAAAAAAAACTTATTATTTACCATTAATATATCCTTCAGGTGCACTGAGATGTGTTAGGGAACTATATTTACACTTTGTGCTTCTCAGCAGTAAATGTTGGGGACAAAGCAACTACCTGTGGTGGCTGAACTATGTTAACATTATGAATTGCTCTACTTTCCTGACAAAGTTAAGAGCGTTAGAAACCGTCACACACTCTCAGAGAGAAACTTGGTATGGGTTCCAATAACAGCCAGCGTGGGTTGTTCAAAGACAGAATTTGATTATTTTTAGGTCTTCTTTCACTACCTTAGGTAGTTTGGTGGTTTTATAAATTTCTAGTGTAGTACTGATTTTTTTAAATATTTTTAATTTTTTATTATTTTTAGAGAGAGGAAAAGGGAGAGAGGCAGAGAGGGAGAGAGACATCCATGTATGGTTGCCTTTCACCTGCCTCCAGCTACGGACCTGGCTGGAGACCTGGCTTGCAACCTGGTTATGTTGCCCTGGCTGGGAATCAAACCAGTGACCTTTGGGTTCGTAGGCTGGCACCTTATCCATTGTGCTACCAGCCAAAGCTAGTGTAGCATTTATTAATCTATATTTATCCACCCCTTTTACTAGGCAATTAGCAGTATCAGCTCTCATGCATATCAGCTTTTCTCTCTTCTCAACCCAGAATTTGGTACACACCATAAATGTTCAAATAATACCTATTTAATTTTCATTGTGGTTAGAAGGGACAGAGAGCCAGGGAAGCACTAGCTCATCTACAACATTTTATTTGAGCTATTAAATTACAAAAGCAAGTATATTTTGCAGCAGTTAGATACAGGGCCTTCCCAGACAAGACCTCATCTTGACACATGCTGCTCAGATCTCCTTGAAGTGGAGTCATGTTTACTGCACTTTCTAAAACTGGCTTTAGAGGAAGACCTTTTCACAGAAACAGCAAATGCTGATGTTTATTTTATCCTAAAGATAATTTCCCCAACTCTTTTACTGTGTCTTCTAAATTATGGGCATTTTAAGAAAATTTCTCATGTGATCTTTTATTTTTCCATTCCATGTCTATCGTCCTTTACTGAATTGATTTAATCCTGGAAAAGGTTCACAGATACTAGACTAAGAGCAACTTGTTTTATTTCAATTCCTGTGAGAACACATCGTAAGTTCAATGCACAGTTTAGCTTAAAAGTCAGCCTTATGTGTTACTTCTTTTATCCTAGATAGTAGTAAATTGCAAAGACCCATGTAGACCCTTAGTGACAAACACACTTTATAATAATGGAAGAAATTTATTTTTTGAACTGAAAAATATAGATGCAATGGTGAAGTACTCAATTAAAAATTCTTGCCATGTCCCCATTTCAAGATTTTTAGACAAAATCTCTAAGTGAATTCAGGTGGCAAATAAACATGTAGACATTTTAATTCCTTACAAAAAAAAAATAAAGTACCATGGTAAACACATTCAAAATTTTGAATCTATAGAGACCTGGCTGGTTTCTATAGAAAACTATTAAAACTGCTAAAACTCAATGGGAAAAATATGTACATACAAGATATTGATAAAATCACCTCTTACTATGGCTACTGTGGTAAGCTTCCAACTTGTTTCCAAACATAAAATACTTTTTTTCTTTTTCGTGCTATATGCTGTACTACAACTTGAGTCTTCTTTTTTCAGACAATACAACAACAAAAGATAATGTTTTCTTTATTGAGAAACATCAACAATAAGAAAACAAAAATTAGGTAACCACATATAAATGTTGGACTTGCAGATTCCTTCACATGTAACCACTCAGTATTTCCAAAAATATGAAGTGCATTAAAAACAAACTAAAATGTTAATATTTCTTCCAGTGTTTTTTAGGTTTTCTTTGCACACTGGATCTGAACTTGGATGCTTTTGAAATTTCTGATTTCCTAATTCCCTTTCAAATGAAAACAGAAATACCAATGATATTGTAATACTCTTGTTTCAAGCTGATTTAAAATTTCCATTGGGATATATTTGGTCTTTCAAATAGTATTCTAATTTTTTCATTAAAAGTTCAAAGAATTACAAGGATATAATTTATGATAAGTTGTAATATCTACACATTAAATAAAATAGTTGTTACTTTTAATAATGTATAAAATATACAATAAAATGTTTGGAAGGTTTTAATGATCACTATTATTAATTTTACAAATACATTAACTTCCTATAATTGGATCTTAGGTAATTTGAACTCACACTGCCAGAGTGAATAGCCAAGAAAGATTGGATGAAAATATTTTTAAAAATCTGCTTGAAACTTTTTTGAAACATTATTCATACATTGCTGAAAATAGATAACCACTAATATGGAACTCAGTATCAAGGGAAAATGTTTTTATTAAATAAATAAAGATGAAATAAACATATTTTCAGACAAACAGACACTAAAAGAGTCTGTTTCTGCCAGAACTAAACTGAAAGAAATACTAAAGAAATCCCTTTAGGCAAAGTCAAAGTGATATTAAATAGAAGGTTGGAGATGCAAGAAGACATTGAATACAAAGAAGGAGGAAACATGTGTGAATCTAAATGAATGTTTACTGCACAATAAATTCCTAGTAATAGTATTGTAAGTTTCAACTCTACACAATTAAAATACTTCACAGCACTTAGGAGGTACCAACATGCAAATGCATACTTATGTGTTTTTGGCATGCATGGCAGGCAGCATTCTTATTCCCTCTTCTTTGCTATGCTTACTCGAGAAAGGACATCATGAGATTGCTATTATCTAAACTTTAAAATTAAAAAAACAAACAAACAAACAAACAACAAAAAAAAACACCACCTTCTTGTATAGCTGCATCTTATTACATCGCATGCATGTGCCATACTTTATTTAAAAAGCTCCCAACTGAGAACATTAATCAGACAAGTGTTCTATTATACCACTTGTTGCTCTTACATGTGTGTAGGTATTCTATAGAGTATGTCCTAGAAATATAATTGTTCAGGGTAACTGGAATGCCATTTAGGATTCTGATAGGTTTTCTAGAGTGATTTTCATAATTTACACTGCCATCAACAATGCATGTGTTTCTACTCACTCTCAACACCATAATTATTAAGCATTTTAACATTGCCAACCTGATCATGGGCATGGCACCTCACGGCATTCTCCTTTTCACTGAAGTTGTCAATCTTTCATATTTTAAAAATCCACTATTTTTCTGAGCAGTGTTTATAGATTTTTGCCCATTTTTTTCTATGAATTGTTGATCTTGCTCTTATTTCTTATGAGTGCTCATTATACATCAAAGAAATTGGTCTGTGAGTAAACTCAACTGTGCAATAGTAATTATACTTTCTTCAGTTTGTTGTTTGAGTTTCATTTTATTCTTATTTTTTTAAAATATTTTATTTATTATTTTCAGAGAGAGGGGCAGGAAGAGAGGCAGAAATGGAGGGAGACAAGGTTGCCTTTCACCTGCCTCCAGCTACAGACCTGGCTGGAGACCCGGCTTGCAACCTGGTTATGTGCCCTGGCTGGGAATCAAACCAGACCTTTGGGTCCACAGGCCGGCACCTTATCCACTGTGCCACAGCCAGGGCCAACTTTTAATATTTTATAACTTTGTTGTTGTTTTTTTTTTTTGTGATGTAGAATTTTTTTAAATTTTTATTTGTTATTTTTAGAGAGAAGGGAAGGGAGGGAGGCAAAGAGGGAGAGAAACATCAACGTATGCCTTTCACCTGCCTCCAGCTACGGATCTGGCTGGAGACCTAGCTTGCAACCTGGTGATGTGCCCTGGCTGTAAATTGAACCAGCGACTTTTTGATTCACAGGCTGGCACCTTTCCACTGAGCCACCAGCCAGGGCTGTGATGTAGAATTTTTTGTTTTAGTTTATGTATAATTGAGTTTACATTTTTTTTCTTTGAATACTTTCAAGATTTAGGTTAGAACTTTTTCTACCTCAAGCATTTCTTGAATGCTTTTTAGAACACGTATTTCTCTTTTTTCTAATTTAAATCTTTTGTTTGAAGTCTCAGGTAAAAAATGTAACTTAACATTTTTTTTCAGATGACTACTGGATCTCTCAACAACAATTTTTGAATAACTTATCTTTTCTTCACTGACTTGAAATGGAACAATTATATGCCAAATTTTTACAAGTATTAGATATGCTTCTGGACTTTTCCTACCATCTGACTGATCTCTGTCTACTTCTGTGACAGTGATACACTATGTGCTCCTCTAGCTTGTGATTAGTGTAATTATTAGACGCACCCTCATTATTTTTCAAATATGTTTTCTGACTATTCACAATTATGTAATTCTCTCAGTTAACTTAATAAACCTATTATTATTAATAAACTTAATAATATGTTTATTAAGTTCTAATAAAATTTTGGTAGCATGTTATTTTTTTAAATATTTTTTAAATGAGAATTGACATATTTAGGATACTATGTCTTTATATTTTAAAAAAAACCTACTTTACCTTTTAATTCTGCTAAAATAATTTTGTGTCTTTTAGAGACGTTTTAAAGATTTACTTTCATAGCTTTACGCAACTCTTTGTTAGTATTATAAGAGAAAACTTTAATGGTACGCATCCATTATATTTATTATATTATATCTGATATTATAGGTATTATATTATTTTGTAATTTTACTATCTACAGTTAAGTTCTAAAATGAGATTAAAACTTAAATAAAGGGAGTGTATTTTTCCTTTATAGGGTTTTGTATTTGATTTTTAAAGTTTGTATGAAGGGCTTTTGCAGTAACTTTCTATTATAACTTGGGTGTGATTGAGGATCAGAATGCATACAACCTGTCCCAGTGACAGGCGGCTGTGTTTGAGTGCAAGGGTCAGGGGAAGGAAGCAAGATGCAGATGGGAAAGTAGACGCTGACTGGATAAGGTCACATCCCCCCCGACAGCTTCTGAACCTGCCTTGGAATAAGCATATTACATGCGGCTTCTAACCCATCAAATCCCGGTTAATACTCTCACCAACGGGACCAAGTCTGGAAAAGAAAAGCATGACTGATTCCTTGTAATACCGACAGAACACTCTAGTGGCCTGTGAACCACTCAGTGGGTTTGCCGAGGAGAGAAATGAGGTCACTGGATCTTGAGAAAATGTAGGCAAGTGGACCTGATGCATAGTCTAATCAAAGTCATTGCTGTTCGTGGGGCCACATATTTACCCCTAATCTTGTAGATGTGGGAATATACCACATATATGAACTACACACTTATGCACGCATGCACACACATTACAGATTTTGGAATCAATTTCCATTTTTGACATCAAAAGAAAGAAAAATATTTCTATAATTAAACTGGGTCTATTTTTTCTGCTTGCTTTCCTGATTCCTTTCACTATGTTTGAGCTGGTTCCAACTGCCAGTATCTGCGTGTGTTTCTGAGAACATCTTTTTTTCCCCCTAAATTGCAGGATGCCACTCTGTATCTAGGTGAATGTTTGGAGACATTAATAACCCATGGGAACAGTCATCAGCCAATGTCTATTTTGATGTGCAGAAATTCTAGCTTCTTTTTCCCTTGGATAGAGATAAATTTGAAGTGCTTCAAACCCCAGAGTTTCCCAGCAAAATTAAATTTCAGTTGCCCATTATAATAGCTGGATTAATGATGTATGCTTTATTAGTCAGCTTGGACTACCATAACAAAATGTCACAGATGGGTTGGCTTAAACAATAAACATTTCCTCACAGTTCTGGGACAAGAAGTCCAAGATGGAAGTGTCATCAGTTTCTAGTGAAGATTGTCTTCCTGATGTGCAAATGGCCATCATGCTGAGTCCTCAAATAGCCTTTATTTGTGCATGAAAAGAGAGTGAGAGAGAGAGAGAGAGAAAGAGAGAGAGAGAGAACTGATGTGTCTTCTTCTTAGAAGGACCCCAGTCCTATCAGATTATAGCCCCACCCTTAGGATCTTGTTTAACCTTAATTGCATTCTTAAAGGCCCTGTCTGGAAATAATAGTTCCCTTGGAATTAGGGTTTTGACCTACAAGTGTTGGGGGTAATCAACTCAGTCCATCCATAACGCACCCTTTAGTAGCTGCATTCTCTTTTGTGCATAACATCCTGACCTGACCCCCATTTATCTGCTGAAAAACCTACTTTCACTAAAAATATTATCCAAGAATTTTTATAGTAAAACTAAGCTAAGACATTGGCCACAAATGATTAAAACAGTTTCTAGGGTCAAGATGGAGGTCTAGTCATAGGAAAAGTGTATGAATCAAAAGCTCATTTATGAGATGCTGGACACAAGATTTCTTGTTTTAATCTGTCTTATTTTCTATGTGTGGGTATGGTTAATTATATTTCCATCTATCATCTTCCTATCTTTACAGGGTTACTTTTGCAAACATCAAAGCCGTACAGAATTCTGGAAGATAGTTCCCTTCAAACAGATTCTTTGTAAATAAATTATAGGCAGGAGGTTGAAGTTTCCAACTGTTATTAAGACTCCATTCAGAGAAAAATTTGATTATTTCTGTTTTGATGGCAGCACCTCAGCAGGGTTCCAAGGCACTGGGTTTTGCAGAGCCCCATCATTATTCAAGAGTCAGATGTGTTGCGAAGGGGCACCAGGAATCCTCAACTCTGAGCTGTGGCAATCCTCATTCCAATTAGGGAAAGTCAGAAGCACTTGTGGTTTTGATGGCTATGCAGAGATGGAATTACACCAGGGGAGGAGGAAGAAAGGAGATGGGAGGCCAATGGACTGTGGATAAATTTCTGGGGAATCATTCTTCATGAATCTTAAATATGAGCAGAAAAGTGACATGTCTAATTAGAGCCCTGTGACTGGAAATGAAAGGAAATGTGAAGTTCACAAGAGTCTTTTCAGGACACCCTGAGGTCATGAAACCCCTAAGTTTTCACAGTGAGTTTGTTGGAGAATCTGCCAGCTGAGGTTCTGAAGACAAAAATGAAGGGATAAATCAGCTAATTAGTTGCATGACTGCAAGCCGTACCATCATCTTGGTTTTCAATTTCCTTGTGTGTAATTTAAACTAATATCTCCAAGCCAGGAATTGGAAGAGGTATCATAAGAAAGTAGTCAGGGAAGAGAAGAAAGATACACCCGAAATCTTTAAATGGTGGCTGTCATCAATGACTCTGGGATAAAATTGTTCATGATGTTGTCTATGGGTACTACTATTTAAAGTTTGAGAACTCTTCTTCCCTGAGAAAGACATGTAATCTCTAACAATCCATATTTATAAGTCCAACAATGCATATCCTTAGTTAATCATTAGAAAAGTTCATACAAGTCTGTATTGAAGGGAATTTGACAAAATCACTGGCCAGCATTCTTCAAAATATTTCAAGGTCACGAAAGACATGGAAAAACTGAGGAACTGTCACCAACAGAGGAAGCTGGAAAATATGGAAAGGATGCAATTAGAGTTATGGATTAAATCCTGAAACACACACACACACACACACACAAAACATTAATGGAAACACTACTGAAATTAGAATAAACTCTGTAGTTTAGTTTATTTTTAAAATAAATATGGGAAAAAATAAACAGTTTTTAATCCTCAAAGGAGATTAAGTAGTCAACCTAATGCTGTTCTTACAATATTAGGAGCCATGTGGACTCTCTAATTCTGCTATAATCTTATTGTGCAGCTTTGGAAAGTTTGTTTTTCCTTATTTAAACATTATGACATTATGAATATATATATTTAAAACTAATTCTGGAAAACTATTTAGAAATATCTTGTTTTCTAATAACAATCATAAGACAACCACCGACAAAGTCAAGAGCATAATTCATCCCCTGCATTATTTTCTCTCTATGCCCATTAAGTATATACTAGATGGATAAATATACCAGTCACTAGAATAAATGACTTCAGTAGTCTTTGTTGGGTATCTTGAATGTCACTCATGTGGGCATGGTATCATCCTCACTCTTGATATCATTAGAACTCCAAAATTTAAAAAAAATGAAGTTTCTGTATGAAAACCCACATTCCCTCTTTAAGCCTCAGTTTTCCCTTTCATAAAATTAATTAGTTTACCCAAAGTTGTCTGTGTCATTTCTAATATTCCAAAATAATTTGGTGTGAAAGAATAATCAACACTGCTGAGCTTGGGTGCAGAAGTGTATTCATTTGTGCTACTAGCTTACAGCATCCATAAAATGTACAGTATGGAAAAGAAATAATGACAGGAAAGAATGGATCACCTGGGAAAATCGATGACCCCTTTGAAAAGTCTTCATGCTAATTAAAAAGTCTTGTTTCAATCCATAACAAATTTAATCTCTGAAATTCAGTCTTCCTCATGCCTGTGGTTAAGATGGTCCTATCCGAGACTGTGAAACAGGATGAAATAATCTTACTGTGTGAAGATTCTATTGTAGGAACACAAATGGCCAAATGGCAAGAAAGATAAGGGGAAAAACAGTGCCAAGTAAAGATGACTGCTTCACTGTTTTGCTTTTTTAAAATTATTTTTAAGAAAATAGTGTGCTTAGGTGAAAGAATATATTTTTAGTACTTTTTACATTTCCCCCAGCCTTTCACTGAATGTCTAACAGAAGATCGGAGGAGTTTAAAGGAATGTTACAGGGCCCACTTGTAAAGCAGTTATGTTTCAACTCTATATTAGGAACACAGCTGCCTTTTTCTCATGGAAATCAGATTTTCATGTTGTAAAAAAAGATGTCTGGCAACTTGAAAGGAGAAAATATAGAATATTTATAAGTGAATGGCATTTTTCGAATGGAAATACTTTTATTAGAGGAGAACACACTTTTCAGAAATCTGATCTAAAAATAAAGATTCTGATTTTCAGATCACAAAGATGTGCCTCAACAAAGTGGCTACAGTCTTAGTGAGAAGGGACAGTTTCTTTCTGTTTACGCTCCTGAACCATGTAAACATGATCGTGACTAAGTTCATTTGGGTTTATACATGGGGCATGCATGATTGTGGATACTCATTTCATTCATGCTGTAGTAAACTATTATTTTTATTGAGTGGGTGCTTATCAAGATAATTCTGTTGAACTGAATAAAATAATTTTTGTATAAATGAAAATTCATCATTTAAGACAGCATTTAAAAAGCCAGGAGACAAGCAAACAGGCAAAAATAAACTAAATACTAATCAAAGCAAAGGGAAGAGGAAAAAAGGAAGTTACTCCCACAGTGACATTCAGCAAATTCCCAGAGTACATGAAATGCTAGTGGTTGACACATACTTTGTAAATATACTGTTACTGATTGAATTTTGGTTGGCAGAGTAGGAGGCCTTATAAGTTAAATGAAGGCACCTGGTTTTGAACCAAGTAATGTTGACAATGGGCTTTGCACTTTGTTTCTTTGTAAATTTTTAAAAATTTATTGATGAGAGAGACAGAGACAGAGACAGTATTGCTTTGTTGTCCCACTTACTTATGCATTCATTGGTTGTGTTTTATATGTGCCCTGACTGGAAATGGAACCTGCAACCTTGACATATTAGGATGATGCATTAACTAACCAAGCTAGCCAGCCAGGTCAGGCTTTGTACTTTGAAATTCATTAGAAGGTAAGACATTTTGATGCTCATTGATGCCCCCCACTCCCCTGCTAAAGCCTGCAATCCTCTGAATCTTCATTATACTGGATGGATAAAGTATATCAATGTTGTAGTCATGGGAGCTACTTTAGAGTAAGTATGCCAAAAGAGCCATTGGCTTACAAAGTAGTGACATTTATGCAACATGCAGTAACTGATCAGCTACTCTGTTCCAGGCACTGTCCAAAGTGGGAATACAGCAATGCATACACCAGTCTTTGTTCTCTTAAAGCTTCCTTTGTGGCTGGGAGAGAGAGAGACAATAAATGCATAAATAAGTAGACCTGTCACTTTATAACCATTACAAAGAAAAAATTAAATAGAAAGTTAAGACACCAAGATAAGAGAAGAACGGTCCCACTTATTGAATGCTAATAATGTGAATGAAGTCAGTTAATATACCTTTTTGTTTAATCCAAATATGCACAGAAATTAATGTCATTTCCCTTTCACAGCAGGTGAAATTGAGACACAAATTTTGTAATCTTATCAAAGCGGCACAAAGCAGAAAATCAAAGTGGGAATTCATACTGGTTCCCTGCTGCAGTCTTTTTCTACAACATTGAACTCTTAAGTACTAGGAATATTTTTTTCCACAAAGAAAACAATTGCATGACTCTTAACCTCATTAGGTTTACAATGGCAGCAGTCATTCCAGCAGATATCATCCAGGGAGCCAAGAACTGTTTTTAAAAATAGCACATGTCCAGGAAGGTTAACCTGTATTACTGCTCCAGACAACAAGGTGCGGCCCTGCACAAACTGACTGTGGTCGCTGCCTTTACTCCCCATGTTGTTCAAACTTACATAAGCATGAGGTAACAGATAAGGGAAAAAAGAACACGACAGGAAGCTCTTACTGTGGCACTGGTGTGTTACAGAAGGATGAATGGTTTCCCCTCACCTGAATGTGGATATCAAGATCATAAGAATTCAAGTTAATGAAGTCTCTTTGTGTTTAAATATTTTAGATACCTTTATATCGGTTATTCAACCAGTATTGATTAGCTATCCAGAATATCTAAGTCAGTCTTCTAAGAGGTGCAAGATAATTTAAAGAGCACAACATCAAGTCCAACGAGTCTTAACTGGTACTATCTGACTGTGTCCTTGAGTAAATAATTTATTTTCTCTAAATCACAGATACTTCATCCACTTCATAAGGCTGGTAATGTACACTCAGAATTTCTTTCAACATTGTTGGAAGAATGTCATGGGAAGATAGATGGTTATGAAAGAACTTAGTAAGACATGGCATTTTTATATGATTATAATTCACTATGAAGACTATCGAGTACCATTTGATCAATTCAATATACTTATGAACGAAGGAAAAACTACTAAGTATTTATGACATGATATATACCAAATACATGGTGTTGAGAGAGAAAGCAATGTGGGAGATGTCATTGTAGAGCGGACAATTCAGGGCATGAATTGAGTTGGATTGGCTTCAAATGTAGGACACACAGATGGCACTGAGCTGACAACTTCCGGAAATGTTTATGAGGACAAACTAATTTGGTCTGTACCATGTGCCATGGGCAGTTGTGTTTGTGTGTGTGTGTGTGTTTTCTCTTTGTATAAATTTCTGGGGCCTTTCCACTCTATCTTAAGGCAGTTTTGACAAGTATGTAAGAGTTCATTAGAAATGTAAGTCTACCATTTTTAAGATTTTCTATGTAACTTTTATTAAACATTCACACTTACCTTCTTTTAAGATAGGGGTGCTGAATTATAGTGAAAAAAATACTGTAGGTTATTAATATGAAAAGTGTAGAAGCAGTAACTGTACAACTTGACATTGGCCACATGCTTATTATATAGCATAATGATCATACTCCTATAACAAAGTATAAGCTATTTAGTTTAAACAACAAACATTTATTTCTCACAGTTCTAGAGGCTGGAAAGTCCAAGATGAAGATTCTGGTAGATTATGTGCCTGGTAAGGAACTCCTTTCTAATTCCTAAATGAATTCTCATGAGTATCTTAGCATGGTGAAAAGAGCAAGAGAGTTCCCTGGGGTCTGTTTTATAAGGACACTAGTCACATTCATGAGGGCTTCCCCTTCATGACCTAAGGACCTCCCAAAGAACTTGCCTTCTAATATCATCATGTTAGGAGCAAGGATTTAGACATATAAATTTGGAGAAAAGGGCACAAATATGTCATCCATGATGCATAACCTCTGTTTTCTTGGTTTGGTTTCTCTAGGAGCAGCCAATAAGACAGAATCTGATGTAATTGGTTTAATTGGAATATGATTCTAGGAAATGCATGTATGGAAATTGAAACGAGACAAGGATGAGAAAAAAGCCTGAGAATGTACATTGTGATTACCCTGTGCCTAATGTCCCTGGGGAACTTGTAAGACAATACAAATCTTGAACATTAAAAGTGTCCTACTTGAGGGACAGTGAGTGGAGTAGGGGAACATTTAAACACCAGTTTTTGAAGACGGAAACACACAACCTGTCTGTTTTCAGGTACAAGAGGCTCAGTAGCCAGTGAAACCATTGGGAGAGGAACAGCACTTGCTGGGAGTTGGAAGTCAGACTGTCATTTCTAGAAATGGTAAGGGGCTTGGATTTGTCACTGACAGCAACTTCATACATACTGTAGGAGACATTTTCATAGCTCTTCATTTTCATAATTCTGTACTACTATCACCCCTACATTATAAATAAGAAAACTGAGATGCAGAGAACCTAGTTAATTTGCTCAGAGTCACACAGTAAGCAAAGAAGCTGAGTTTCCAAACCCTGAACGTCATCTTACTTCCACCCTCCAATTTGTGGCCTTTTATCTGTCTTGCATTCTTGGCAGCTGGGGATTTGAAAAGTTGGCTTTCTTGCGGACTTCATTGGGGTGATCTAAAGGAGTTATAAATCCTGATATGTTAATAGCTTAAAATGTTTTTTATCTTAAACAGTAATGAAAACAAATAGATTTCTAAAGTAAAATATCACAAAGTTCTACTTCTCATAGTTACTCTTTCTAATGTCCTTAAATATTTGTTGCCATTTGTTGATGTTACTGTCATGTCTTTATGCATACATGTGTGGGACTTGAAGTGGGGTGTGCCTAATATATAGAAAATGAGAAAATTTTACTTAGATTTTGGCTTGGATTTTTGTCTTAAATTATCCCATCATCGGCCCTGGCTGGTGGGACAATGGATAAGGTGCTGGCCTGTGAACCCAAAGATTGCTGATTCGATTGATTTCTAGTCAGAGCACATAACCAGGTTGCAAGCCAGGTCTCCAGCCAGGTCCGCAGCTGGAGGCAGGTGAAAGGCAACCATACATTGATGTCTCTCCACCTCTCCGCCTCTCTCCCTTCCCCTCTCTCTGGAAATAATAAATAAAATCTTTTAAAAAATCCCATCATCTATTCCTAAGATTCTGGTGAACAGTGTGAGCTTAATAAAATCTCTTTAGCTTCACAAGCTGAGTTGGAACTTGACACTGGTTCTCAGGAAACATATGGCTTTTAAAGAATTCAAATAATATAGAATAGAGGTCTATAAAAAAGTATGGAGGAGAAGAAAGTCATTCCAGGTAATAAAATTTGATATGAGGATATGTGTGGCAGCAGGACACTGCAAAGGTCATTCTAAAGATAATAAACAAAACAGTTTTATAGAGTGGAATTTATGAGAGATATGGAATTTAAGGTCAAAATGCTATACTGAGGCCAGATTGCAGGGTCTTCTCAATACCAGGCTTAGAAGTTTGAATTTTACCTCACCTCCTAAGGCCTGGAGGGGACCTTTCCTTCCATAAATAAAAGGACGGCATTTACCTTCTAGCAGTCATCATGGTAGAATTATTGATTCTGATATGCCAGCCACGTATTGGGGGTTTTTTGGTGTGTTTGTTTCTCTTTCTTTTATAAAATAGTTCAGTTCACTGAAAACAAATAAATTATAATCAGATTAGAAAATACAAGCCCTACATAAATCCTCTCCATAAATAATAACAATTTAGTATATCTTCCAGATAAATACACATATATGTATATAACACATAGTTCTAGTAAACAAGCTACTTCTTTGTAATTCTACACTTCTTCATAAAAAACATGAGTATATGTAGATTTTAAAACTTGTCAATTTAACTCATTACATTTATATACATGTGGGTGAAAATACTTAAAAAACACTAACTACGTGGTAAAATAATATAAAATATGGTATATGTATCTATTTAAATATATACATATGTTTGCATATGCATATTATATATACATATATACGTATATGTATATATTTTAATGAAATTGGAATCATTCCATACTTATGGGACTGAAGCTTGCATTTTTCATTTAACACATCAAAGAAAATTCGTATCAAATTCTTCATAATGGATCCAAAGCATGGATGCACTCAGCTGCTTTTCTTATTGTTGAAAATGCAAGCTATCTCCTTAATGTGTTTTGAGTTGTGTTTACTTTACACATTTGTAATGTCTTTTAGCTAATAGATGTAATGGCAGTACATTTCTACTTGTTTGCCAAACTTCTGACCCAAATTGTGCTTGTAACACTGAACTTTCTGGTCAACATTCCATCTGACTAAATCTCTAAAAAGGTTCTGCAGCCCACTACTAATCTGTCTATCCACTAACCACATATTTAAAAATGAAGTACTTGGTTGGTGCCAGAAACTGTGCATGTTGTTAAGAGTCAAGCATATTTAAGATTTAATCCCTGCTCTCAAGGATTTTGGCAACAGCCATTTGAGAATGCAGTGAATTCTACTGCAGTTTCAAATGACTTCGTTTTGTTGCTGATATAACCTAGACTCACTTTTCCTTGTGGTACAGACATGTTTCAGGTTTTTGAAGGACTGCTGGTGGGTATGCACATCACATGTGCTTTACATGATTGACAGACTCAGGAATTTTGTGTAAAAAAATCACCCTAAAACATAGATCTGCAAGAGGCATAATGATTGGTTAGAGGCAATTAAGTCCCAGTGGAGGAAAAAACCCTGAAGTTAGAAAAAATTAAGTCCATATAGTGTTAAGTGTTAAGACCGATGTTACAAATAAAAAATGTTTTCAATCCCTGTTTGGTTTCCCTTTGCCTCAATTTTTTTAAGGTGATAAATTTATAACTGTAAAGTTACATGTCTTATGGAATTATTGTAAGGATTAAATAATAAAATACATGCCAAGCACTAATCAATAGTGCCCCAACCAAAATGAAGAATAAATATATCGATAATCTCAATAAATCAAATAAATAAGTTCAATAAATTATAGCTACTTTATTATTAGTATTTATTATTTTCACATTTTCCTATGGTATCGTATTTAATTTTCAACTCAAATTTTTTTAAAAGAGCAAGTGTAAGTGGAAAAGTTTGAATTATTATAATCTACAGGAAACTTGAGGGTCTGTCATAATCTATTGTGGTTAATATGATATCTTCCTTGATAATTGCATCAGGAGTTTCCAAGAATGCCTTCATGTTCCATGATCCACTAAGAGAACTCACAAGAATCAGTGCATAATTATACTCATGACAATGATTTATGACAGAAAAAGGAAATAAAGCAAAATTAGCAAAGGGCACACAATATGAAGTCCGTAGGAACCAAGTACAACTGTCCGTCAGTCCTTTCAAGATGG
Organism: Noctilio leporinus; assembly: GCA_004026585.1. NCBI lineage: Eukaryota > Metazoa > Chordata > Mammalia > Chiroptera > Noctilionidae > Noctilio > Noctilio leporinus. The sequence continues at coordinate 36,488 of PVIW01006272.1, read as the reverse complement.
AGTCACGTAGGACACAATATCTCAGGCAATGAATTATGACAATGCTCACGAAGTGTTGTCCACCAGGGAAGCTCAATCCAGGCTCATTACCAATGTCCGTGTTGGTGTCTCGGTCATGCAGGCACTCTGCCTCAGAATACACTGCAATTCCAGATCCCCTAAAGGCAAGCAAGCATTTAGCATGAGCAATAGTGTTTGCCCAAATAGTTTAGGCACCATGAGCTACATGTATCAGTTCTGTGAATGGTAGGAAATCTAAGTTCTTGATACAAGCCAAAGCTCAGTTTCACAAGGAGACCTTTCTGAGCTTAGCTGTCAGGTATGGTGAATGAGACCTTTTCTACATAATGATGAAAAATGAAATACTCATAGTGAAGGCACAATTTTATGGCATATAACAGTAAAGCCACAATAAAGTTAGTGATGGTTGAAACAGAAGGGGTGATTTATGACACATAACATGGGCCTTTATAAGAGTTATTCTCCAAACTTGTTCCATTACATGGATAGGAGGCAACCTGCATGTGGGGGGATTAGAACAAAGGCCAGACATCAGTGCACCCACTCCTGCAATTTTGAAATCCCTTCGCAACAGTTTCTTGGTAATAATGGCCATGTGGAGAGCACCTTTCTTACCATTTTTTCCCCCTGAAGCTGGCAGCTTCAGCCTAGGGTGTTCATCAACAGAGATGGCATGCGGGTATCAAAGCAGTGGCAGTGGTGTTGTCTTTGATAGGTATACGCACCGAGCAAAGTCACAGGTGGATGGAATAGAAAGAAGGAACAGTATGGCTACAATCTGACAGCCAAGAATAAGATTAATTTGAATCAATGTATTGGAAACTCTAAGATCAGACGAGATATACCTCAGGATGACTGGCACTCGTACAAAGCTGGTGAAAGTCATTTTTGCACATTCCCCTTCCCTGGCTTTATACATTTGTTCAACATCAACATACTGAGCATGTATGCCAAGCAAATTGCATGCTGGGAGGAAAATAACAATTCAGACAGCAGAGTCCCCTGTCTTCAAAGAGTTTACTTTCTAGTAAACATAGAGTTCAAACTTGTCCCAAAAGTTTATATATATTCATAGAAAATTCTCAAAGGAACAAAGCTGAAGATGATCACTGAAAATTTTCCACTGCAGAAATCTTGTCTATTTAAGGTGAAAGAATTGTAGAATCAGCTTCAAATAATAATAATATCCTGCTCTTATTCAACTTTGTGAAACTCTGTAATAAAATATTTACTTATTCTATTCCAAAAACAGTCACTGGAGGAGTTTGGCAAGACTTGATCTTAAATGGGGCCCATTCCTTCCTGCAGTGATTACTAATTTTATCCAATCTTGGTCAATTAAGTTATTAGATATTTGTCAAGTGCTTATTTTAGAGACATTGCATATTCTAAGCATTCAAATATACAGCATTTATTTAACTGCCTACTTTAGGAAGTGCCAAAAATCTGTAATTTCTGTTATGAATTATATTCTTCCATTTTAAAAAATGGGACAGTTTCTCACCTTTCTGGCTCCTGGCACTTCTCCCTTCCTTTAGGGTTTCTCAATGTGCGCTGACAATTGCTACGATATCACATTGGCAGGTTCCTTCCGCATCCTGAGATGTGACTCTTGACTCCTGACTGTAAATCAGTGTGTGAGTGCAGACTTTCTGTAACTATGGCACTCAGAGCCATCACACCCTATCGTGGGCTCCTAATTCATTTAATCATCAATACCTCCATATAACTTTGATTCATCTTAGAGTGAATTTGTATCATTCATAGCGGGTGTTTCTCTTCACCATCACAGGCATGCAATTTGTTTTGACCTAACCGTATATGTTGCTGGGTGGAAACGACTGGGCAAGCAACATATAATTCACCTGTGACAAGCTAAAACAGGTTGTGGACAGATTTTTACAAGGACACTGTCAAATATAATTAGAAGCAATGTGGCAGAACTGTTGAATCTTGGGAAGTGACATTTGCAAAGAGGCTACTTGTCAATCTCAAGCCTCATGGCTCTGCTAGAAAGAGAAAAAAAAATAACTTTAGGTAAGTAAAAAGGACAAGAGCTTTTAGGAGCTCACGGATACTCTTTTGTGCTCATAAGCCTTTGCTTAGTTTCAGACCTTTTCCAACTTAATTGGATTAAATAGTTGCTTTCTATTCATAAATGTTTTTATAAAAATTTGAATAGTATTATGCTGAAGATCCTTTGAAAAGATGGTAAGTTTGATTTCTTGACATATTTATTATGCCTGGTTTGAGCATCTAAGATGGCAAAGTTCACTACATACTTTGAATTAGCTACAATCATGGCCACAAGTCCTCGATCTGTACCATGTCTTGGTGAGGTATGACTGCTTAAGTTCACGCATCAGGTCACATCCAGGCCCTCCCAGCTGGAAGAAGGAAGATGGAAGGCAGGCAAAGAAAATAAGAGGGGCGGGCTTAAGAGTTAATATGAGCTTCTATCCATGAAGGTGTTTATGACCACAGCAATGGTGAGATCACGGGTGACTGAGGTTTTACGTAAAGGAATTGCCAACACAAAACTCCACCGCACAATAATGTAATTTGATTTTATTTGTTTTATGGATTTAACAAACAAGAAGAAAACAGACAAAAACTTAGAGACACAGATAGCAGTATGATATTTTTTTCCGTAACGGATAATTAAACCATAGGCTACCAGTTTCTTTTTCTGTGTCAAAAAGATAGAGCTCTTATAGCCTATTCTTTCTCAGCCATTAATTTAAATCTCACAAGTTTCTGTATAACCTAGAAATTTACTGCTTCAGAGTCAGGTAACCAGCTCTTACTTACCCAGTGGTCATCTCTTGATTAAGAAGCAGAATAAGACAGCTTTCTTCACTATCTCACACACACACACACACATAATTGTTTATGACATTACATATTATACTTTGCTTTAAAAGATTCATTTAAAAAAATAGACTCAGTTGGCAGTGCATAAGACTACAATATTTTTAATTTTTAAATGTATTTATTTAATCCTTATCCTCTCTTCATCATTATGTTCAGGTAACCAATATTAACAGCCTGTGTAAATTATTCTACACAATGTCCTATGATTGTATAATCAGAGACAAACACACTCACTGAGGTGTTTGCAAAAACACTCTCTGATACGATCAAATATTGTCCATAATGTAACAGAGATGGTCTTGCACTGTTGGAAAGATTCTAGTTGCCACAGTCTTTTAAGAAGTCAACTTGGGGATGTTTAGCAAAAACAACTTTTTAAGATTTTTTTTTATTCATTGTTTTTAGAGAGAAAGGCCATGAGGGAAGAAGAAAGGGAAAGAAACATCAATGTATGGTTGCCTCCAGCTACGGACCTGGTTGGAGACCTGGCTGCCACCTGGTTATGTGCCCTGACTAGGAATTGAACCAGCAACCTTTGGGTTCACAGGCTGGTGCCTATCCACTGAGCTACCAGCCAGGGCTTGCAAAAAATTTTTAAATACATATACCCACCAATGTAGCAATTCTAACTCTAGGTCTGTGTTCTAGGAAAGTACTTAGGCATGGACCTTAAAGAGGAAAGTACAAGCATGCCCATTACAGCATTACTTCAATAGTGGAAACTGTTTACATAGCAGAAGTATTTTATAAGTTCTTTAATTGAAGAATTGTTAAATAAGTTGTGAATATCCACATTGTAAGACTCTATTCAGCCAGAACCAGTTCTACATTAGACTCAGTAGGCATAGTGCCTAGGGTCCACACAAATGTCTTTATTTTAATTTCTTTGAATATTAGAAAATGAATACAGTAACAATTTTATAATTATTTCTCCCAGGGTTATTTTCATTTCAATACCAATATAGTCATAAAAGGCCATTTTATATATTATTTTTCATGTAGAAGGGGCCCATGAAGGCAAAATTGAATGAAGCCCATGAAAGTCATACTTCAGTTGCATATTCGGTTATTAAAAGAAAAAAATACACAGGTATATGGCAAGGTTAGGAATTCCAAGGTAACTTGTTAAGTTCAAACAGTAATATTTTGAATAATATGAATAATATTCCATAGGTTACTTTAAAAGACATACTACTTTTATATGTAAAGACGTAAAGACAGGAACTATCTGGAAGAATGAATATCTAGCTTAAAATAAGAAATACTTTTCCTAAGAAAAGTGGTGTGAAAGCATGTATGGAAAGGGGACTTTTAATTTTATCTTTAGGTTCTTAGATATTTCTTGAATTATTATTTTACACAGGAATGTCGATTTGAAGTATCTTCTGCTATAGTTTTTTCCCTAAAACATACTGTTCTGGTTACTTTTGAGCATAACAAATTGAATCGCAACTTATTGGCCTAAAGCAACATTCCTTATCCTGTTCTCATATTCTGAAATAATTCAGCACCTTGTACAGGGTACAGCGGAGATAGCTTATCTCTGCTCCATCTTGTCTGCAGCTTCAGCTTGAAGGCATTCAAGATGAGCCACACCTGGTTGGCTGGGGACTGGAATTATCCCACACGTCTGGGCCTGGGCTGGGGTGAACTGAGAACTGGGTCTGCTAATGGAGGTGCACACATGGGCTCTCACCATGCCGCTTGCTTTTCTCATAGAACTGCAGCCTCGGGGCATCTGGACTACCTCAACGAGAGCTGGGGTTTCCAGAGTGTGTTCCAATGGCTACAGCAAAAGTGCCAGCACGTTTTAGAATCAAATTGCATTGTTGTTTCTGCCACATTCAAAGCAACTGTAAATCCCTGCCCCTTTCTTGACGTTCACACTGTAACTAGCCATGCGTGATGTTGTCATGGCTGGCTTTCATAGTCACAACTTGCCACGCTCTGCCTTCTGGTCACGAAAAATTTTGTTCTGCCAACCAACACTCATGCCCTTCACTAAGACTCCCAAACGCTTGTCCTGTTAGTGCATCAGCTGCACATCTAGAATCTCATCGTCAGCATCAGGTCCATTTCTAGATGAAGCCCCTCCAATTACTATTTTTATTAAGTTAGAAATCGGTCAACTAAACAGCAAAGAAAAAAAGCAACAGAATAAATAGGTAACCCACAAAATAGGAGAAAAATATTTTCAACATCTATCTGATGAGGGATTCTTTCCCAAAATATATTTTTAAAAACCTCCTTGGCAAAACAAAAACAGAAACAAAAAACAACAACAAAAAAAGGTGACATAAGGAAGAAATGGGCAAAGAAGTCCATAGCATGTCTCCACAGAAGATACACAAATGGCCAAATATGACAAAGTGCTGAATATCCCTAATAATTGGAGAAATGAAAATCAAAACCATAAGATTGAATTCATACCTATTCAGATGTCTATTATAAAAAACAAACAAACAAGAGGTACATGTTGATGAGGAGAAACAGAAACTGTTCCTTGTATCTTCCTTGGTGGGAATATAAAACGATGCAGCCATTATGGAAACCAACATGAAGTTTCCGCAAAGACTTTGCTTTGGGCAATGAATGCACAGTGCAAAGGGCAGAGGATGTTTTATTGAGCTGTACACTTGAAACTTGTATGATTTTGCAAACAAATACCTCCCCTAATATTCAATAAAAATATGCATCGTATGATCTAGCAATACCCCTTTTAAATAGATATGTAAAAAAAGAGAATGAAATCAAGATCTAGAACAGATCTGCACTCTCTTATTTATTGACGCAATATTTGCAATAAAAGACATAGAAACAACACAGCTGATGAATAAAGACAATTTATATACATACAATGGACTGTTATTCAGCCTTTTGAAAATAACAAAGAAATCCTACCATTTGTGAAGACATTATGCTAACTGAAATGTCAGTTGCAGAAGAACAAATACTGCATAATTCCACTTACATAAAATATCTGAAATATTCATACTTTACATAAGTAGTATAATAAAATAGTGGCTTACAGAGGTTGGAGAAAAGGGAAAATGGGGAAATTTCTAATCAATGGCTATAAAATTACAGTTATATAGGGTAATAACATTTAGACACTTATTGTAAAACATAGGTGCTCTGCACTTAAAATTTTGTTAAGCAGGTTGATCTCATGTTAAATGTTCTTACATCCACACAGCGCAGCATAAAAGGACACAAGGAAGCCTTTGAAGGTGATCAATATATTTATTACTGGTGCCCACATGTGTCCAAATTCATTAAGTGGTATATATTAAATATGTGTAGGTTTTGCATTTCAATGAAACCTCAAAAAAGCTGTAAAAATTAATGAATGAAACTGTTCAAATGCAAAAAAATAAATTCTATAAACTAAAGAGATAGAAGGTTGTGTGCCCCCCCCACCCCACCCCCCACACACAGGCAGAAATGTACACAATTTAGTGACAGGATAGTCATACTAAACCTACTGTAGTCATTTCTAATCAAAAGGGCTCAAAATAGAAGACAATACAAGAATTCTGAAGTCCGGGTGTGTGCATGTTGCTGATTCTTGGTTAGATTCTGTACTGTTCCTTGTTAATTGCTCTCCTTGGCCCTTAGGTCTCCCCTCTGTGGTTTTGGTCCAGATTTTTTCATCACTTTTTTACGTTTTTAAGGTATGAGTCATGGTGTAGCTGAGCGACCTTCCCAGCCTGCTTCTTGCTTATTCATAGAATTCCTTCCACAGCCTGGCCCTTTTAATCCCTCTCTTAAAAAATTGTTGGGCCTCCTATGTATCCATCTATAATTTAACACCATTAGGGAAAAACAAACAAACAAATAAGTCCATCCACAAATCTCCTGCAATAAGCACTTCTTTCCTTCGGCTTCTAGTGAGATTGCTGGGGAAATTCTTAAGATTCTGAGAAACTCTACGGTTACACAGAGACCATCAGCAAGTCACACTGTTCAGATCCTTAGAAGATCTTCGTTTAGTTTAAAAGGTCTGTGAGGCTCCACATGATACATTTCTGTGGTCTTAATAAAGATGTTTATAATACCAACCTTGGTTTCGGATCTTTCTTCAGGTTAGCACTTCATCAGTTGATGTTTTGTACTGGGCTGCTTTGCCTTGTTTCTGACTTTTAGAGAAACCAGAGAATCCTGGTTTTTTTTTACATTCCTATACATTTTGCTTGAAGCCAAGGAGCTTCTTTTAAGCTACTTTCTATCTAAATTGTGGCTAAAATGAATCAAATGAATCAGCTATCTCCGCATTCTGCCTGAAAGTTATCTTAGTCAGATCCACTAGTTAATTGGGACTATTTCTATATTCCATACCACACCAGGCAGGAGTGTCACCAAATGCTGTGTTACTGCTCAACCAGAATTACCTCGTTTCCAGTCCCCATAACAACTTTCTCCCTGAACACCCGTCTTTCCCTAACATTCTTCTCGAGATCCTACCAGGTTCTTCTCACTGTTTACTGACTGGTCAGTGTCCCATGTTTTAGATTTTTTCTTTTTCTTTTTTTAATGGCACCATCCTATTTTAGCACCTATTTTGTTTCTTTTTTTCATTAAAAAGAAAAGAAAAAAAAGAAAGAAAGAAAAATTGACCCAAAATTTAGAAGCTGACAGCTCACATTTATTTTTGTGGATTTTGGAGATCAGGAATTCTGGTAGTAAACAGAGGGGTAGTTTGTCTACATAAAGTATGTGGTGTTGGAGAACACGACTGGAAGGCTCAAGGCTCAAGGGGGATGGCATGAGATTGAAGACAGAATCATCCCGAGGTGTGTGTACTCACCTGTCTGGTGCCTGGCCTGGGAAAGTTGAGGCCCAGTATTGCCACTCAGAGCAGCACCTACTCTTGCCCTCAGTGGGGTCTGTCCTCCTCATGACACAATGGTCCAGAGTAGAGTACCCTTGCTATTCAACTCACAGTTATTCTGAGCTGCATCACCTTTTACAAGCTAGCTTCAGTCTCACAGCATCATTTGTGGTATATTCTACTAGTGGAAGCACTTGCAAGCTCACCTGGATTTAAGAGGATGGGCGAAGACCCCATGCTGGATGAGAAGAGTGACAGGGTCACATTGCATAAGATTATGGGAAGTATTTTTTGACTATCATTGGAAAGTACACCCTGCTACATTTATCACAGAGGTCACAGTCAATACTAACCTATAAATGATTAAAAGTTTCAGAAAAATCCATATAAATCTTGGTAGAAGTCAACTTTGTATTTATTCTTAAAAATCCCCAATTATATAAAGATACAATTAAACCCCCAATATTTTCTATGCGAAGAGTTTGATTATAGCATAGTGGTTCACAGATTGCATTACATATAAAAATATACTCCATTGACTTGGCTTCGTCCTGCTCAAACTAATCAATTTAGTTTAGTGCCATATCTGGGAACCTTTTGATGGCTTCCTACATATTCTCTCTCACCCATCAGGGTATTTTTGTTTTGTTTTGTTTTGTTTTTTACTTTATTATGTTCCCAGGACACACCATACTGGCTAATCTTGTAGCTGCCATTACCTGGAATTTGAGATCACAAATTATCCTTCTCCACCCTTTTTTATTTTTGTTTTTCACTTTACTGTGAGATTCCTAAGGACTGAATTGTGTTTATTTCTCATTCAATTTCCAGGGTTTACACTGTGCTCAAAATACAACACAGTGATTCTCTGCCTCAAAGAATAATTATCTTTTACATTTGCACATTCTTGTAGTTTATACACAGACTTTGTAATTTGTTACTTTACACAGTAAAGCATTGTTATCTACCCCCCATTCACAAATGAGTAAGCTGAACCTGGGTGGGTTTTATAATGTATCCAGTATCTTCAGGCCCAGGGTGGCAGCGGAGAGAATAAAATGCAGAATTCCTCAACATAGCTTAATTATTTTCCCATTCTCCACCCCCCTTATTAAATCTGGGTGATTTAGAAACAATGACCAGTACTGAGCTACTATCAGACTTCAATATCATTTTGAACAAAGCAAAGTTGATTTATTTACCGTGAAAAAACTACCTATTGAGTGTTGCAGTAGATATAATCCAACTTTAACTCTTCCAATTTGCCATAGCTGAATTCCAAGATTCCACAAAGATTACAGTCACACTGGGGAGACTCCAATCTTATAAAAGTGAAATAGGCATTATGAGTTTATTTAATTTTCCCTTTCCTTTTCTAGCCTCATCTTCCCTTAATGTTAATCAGTGAAGCAAAGGGAACCATAGAGGTGAATGGGAACAAAATACTGTTTTCTTGGTTCAAATTCCCTCCCTCTCTCTCTCTCTCTCTCCCTCTCTTTTTTTTTTTTTTTTTTTTAGCTATTTTAATAAAATAACATTTCTACCTTTCAGAATTTCTATTTTCTCTTTTGTAAAGTGGGCTAGAAGACCTATCATTAACATTTTGCATAGATGAGTGTTAAGAGCTGAGTTTTGCTACTCTTCTCCCAACCAAAAAAAAAAAAAGTGTTGATTGCTAACCTTGAATATCTGAAGCTATGATCTTTAAAGAGGTAACTTAGGTTAAATGAAGCCACTGGTGTTCTTAAGAGAAGAGGTGATTAAGACATAGGTCCATACAAAGGGAAGACCATATGAAGACATAAAGAGAAGGTAATGATCTGCAGGCCACTCGACAAAGACCTCCCAAGAAATCATTCCTGTTGGCACTTTGAGCCCAAAAATTCTAGCCTACAAACCAAACAATAAGTCTGTGTTCTTGAAGCCACTCACTGTGTGGTGCTTTGGTAGGCAGGTTTAGCAAACTTACCCTTCTTTTTCTTCCTGAGCTGCCATAATCTTGGAAACCCATGGAAAAGAAAAAAAGAAAAAAGCCATGAGTATTTCGTTCAGATTTTCATGCCAAATTTTCTTAACCTTTTTAAGGTCATGGTAACTGTTTAAACAAAAAATGTTTTTGTCTTATAATGTTTCTTAAATTAAATCCTATCAATCTGAGGCTCCACTAGGATCTTTTCAGTCTAACACAGTTAGTGCTTGCCTGAATGAGATTGCCAATGAGATGGGTAACATGTTTCTTACCCTAATAGACATATTTACCTCTCAGTGAGTGTGCATTTATCCTCCAAATGTTAATGGGTCTTACACATCTCTCTTTCCAGGGAGACTGTAATCTCACACACCGAGTACAGAGGCACAAGGAAGGGAAGCTGCCTTTCGTGCTGGTCACTTCATTTAGTTTTCTCATTTCCAGAGCATGCAGACGGGCATTTCTGAAAGCCAGGTGGCTTGTGCTGCCCCACTACAGAAATGATTGCTTTCCCACTGTCTCACTTGAGTAATGAGCTAATAGAAAACCAAGTTATGGATCTCCAGAACCAGGACAATAATAAAATCATAATGATATTGTTAGCAATCTGGCCCCAGTGCTGGTTCCTTCTCCCAGAGAAATACTGTCATGTAAATAGAAAAACTCATCAATCACAAAAATTGCACCAAAGCCAAGCCAACTGGCTTGGATTTACACACAGTATTGCTGGTGAGGCTGAATTTCACTTCTGGGGGCAGTTTCTCTCAGAAAAAAAATCCAATTAGCACATTAATTGATGTGTCTGACCTCTTCCGAGTAGATCCTAGGAAGCAGGAACTCATGTGACTTCCACAAGGTCACACAAGCAAGAGGTAGGACTAGGGTTAGAGCTCATTCCTGATGTCAAGTCTATATTGTCTCTGGCACATAAATCTCAAGCTTTAGGAGTTCAGTAGGTGGCTAGACTCAGGTTTTGTCACTTTAGAAGTTGTACACAAGCAGGAAAAATAAGTATCTATAGAGAGCTATGGAATAACCCAGTTACCAAGCTAAGGTTAACTAGTAATCCCTTGAATCTTAAAACGTTCTCTCACCCCTTATGGCTGTACATTTAAAACCAATAGACAATAATGATTGTACAGCATGAAGAACAAAAGGAAGCCAGACCTCAACTTTCCAATAATAGATATCATTTGATGGAATGTGCACTCTTAGCAAATATGCATTATATCACTAATCATGGTCCTATTGTTGTTTTTCCAAATTATTACATCTAATCTCCCAAATTAATAGATTTGGCTCCCTGAAATAATAGATTCAAACTGAATGACTAGAGAATAAATAGATCAAATGAACCCTCTTTCAACATGACTACCAATGAAAATAAGTCATGCTAACAGTGTTTAGCTTTCTAAAAACATAGTCACTTTCAGAAAAAAGTAGCGATACCTCTGTAGTTATTTCAAAAAGCAATTTATGTCTCATGCAAATATCTCAAATCTGAAAATTTTATTCAACAACAATTTATCAGATGCCTGTTTCATGGCCGACTATATTCTACCTACTGAGGATATAACTATGAACAAAATTCCAATGTATTTATGGTCTACTTCAAAAAGCTAGACAATAATAAAATAAATGAGAAAATGTAGAATGTTTTGAATAACATAAATCAGGGTAGAGGAGTAGAAACAACCATGCTGATGGTGTAGGAACAATGGTTTTGCCATAGGGGAAACCCCACACTGAAGTAATACTTGGGCAGAGAACTCAAAGAGAGAGAAATGAAGCTATATCATTATCTGAGCCAAGAGTGATTCAGAAAAAGGATACACCAAGTGCTGAAGCTCTGAAGTGATGTGCTTGGGGTAGTCAAAAATTACAAAGGAATCAGTATGGCTGGAAGGGAGGTGAGAGGAAAGAAAAGAGTAACAGGTGGTACATTGGAGTTTGACAGGAAATGGCATGAGAACATTTGAGTCCTTATAAGCTGATGATTTAGCTTTGGATGCCATTTTGGACAGAAAAGTAACATGGTTTACATGTGAAATGCATCACTCTGCCTCTATGTAAAAACAGACTACATGAGGTAAAATTGGTAGGAAGGAGGCCAATTAAAAGACTCTCTCCCAGGTGAAAAGTGATGGCAGCTTTAACAAAACAACAGTGATGTCAGCAAGGAATGATAGGGTTTTACACATATTTTGAAGACAAGACCAACAGGGTTTCCCAACAGATTGAACATGAGTTATAAAAGAGAAGAAAGAGCTGAACACAATGTCAAGTTTGTGATCAAGTAGAACAATGAAGTTGTTATTTATTGAGACCAGGAATACTGGGAGAGGTGTGTTTGTTGAGAAAGGGGAGAAAGGAGGAAACAGGTGTTCTCATCAAGTACTTTGAGTCAATGGCTCTAAGATTAGCAACACTTTTGGTGAAAATAAGATAGGGTTAGTTTTATAAGTTTCTTTGGCATATGTTGAAGTTCTTCTCAAAGAAGCTTTTTTAGAATAAATTATGCTTAAGTGAAGATCTATGAGATAAGTAGGATTTAGGAAAGTGAAGAGGAGGGCAGGGTGAAGTTTCTGTGGAAAAGCCTAGCAGGTTACAGGATAAGAGGCAGGGTAACTCACGGACCATAGCACATTCATCCTATTGCTATAGCACTTGTTTTGAAAATGGCAGGGGGTTGTTTCAACAAAGCTGATATATTCAGGAATGATTTGAGCATGAGTGAATTTTGCATCTGCTTATGTGTTCTTTTGCCTGTGAGAAACACTGGTCAATGTAGAAAACTGTAATTGAACTGAGCTGTGCAGGAATGTACAACATGCATACATGCAACACCTCCAACATCCACCAGCTACCTCAGCCCACTCCATGTGCCATGAGCCCAGCTCACACCAGGTGCAACAACTTTCCCTCCAAGTTCAGATAACCCTCTTTCCACCACTTTACACTTGTTCACAATCCACTCTCTTCTGAATTTCATGTCCACAAACATCATTCAGCTCTTTTCAATGTTCACTTTTGTTGTAGCATTTACATATTTCTTAATCATTTGTCAGGTGTGAACTATGTTCCCATTTTTACTAGGTTTATATCTTCTTTTTAAGTGTCTCACAAAGGAAAGTTTTGAGTTTGCTATGTTTCCAATTCCATAAGTCTTGTGATTGGTGTTACATAATTTTTCACAGTGCTATGATTTTTAGGCATGGATATATCGGAACAGAAGTGACTGCGAACAAAATAAATCCAGGCATTTTGGGAGCATGGAGTGGTGTAGGGACAAGGATAGAAGTCAAGGAAGAAGAGGAACTAGAAGATCCGGGGGGAGATGTGAATATTCATACCATTTAGGGTCTTGTAAGCCAACAAAAATTGTAATAGAAGCCCTGATTCTTGGTTTTTCTTTGTGTAATTTAAAAGCCTGACTTAAACTTTGTGAAGCATCCACCTCAAATAGGTCTATAAGCTCTGTCCCAAAAGAATCAGCTGCCCAAACTGTTTAAGTTAAATTGACATTGGCTCAATACTTTCAGAACAGACCTCATATCTTGAATAAACACACGTTGCCAGCCATTGGATTAGATAAATGGCCAGGCTACTCCACCCCCACCCCTCACAAACACACCCTGTCAAGTCATCTTTGTTTTAGAGATCTCAACTGATTTCAGTGAATGACCATTTGAACCACTTTAAATGCTCACTCTGATGTTTTAAATTTACCAACTAAGAATGATCAACTGAAACCCTAGCCCCTGCCCTTCTCTTCAATAAAAGCAGAACCCCAAGCCTGCTACATTCTTCCTCACTCTACCTATAACCTTTCTGTGTGGTCTCAGGTGTGCTTTATAATTCTAGGTCCTATAAATAATAGACCTGTACTTTCTCAAAGTTTTGCAATCATAAGAAGGCCCACAAGGGTGGGCCCAAACATTTATTGGTTATTAGAAGGCTGGAAACTACAAAATGATAATTATTTAGACTTTGTCATAAGACCAATTATAAACCATCAAGGAGAGTGTGATTGTATTTTAGAAGATTGCTCAGAGTGTGGAAAGAAATAAGAAGGGATTGAGGCTCTAGCCAAGAAGTCAAGTTATTATCCACTTAATAGAGATAATAACAATCCTCAGCTATAAATTTGTTATTTGCTAAAGTACCTTTAAAGTGCTTGAACAAGACCGGCATACGGTAAGTACCTAATACCGCTTATAGGCATATACTTGTAATTGTTCCCAAATGTTTCACATGCATTGCATCATTCCATCCTTAAAGTAACCTCTGAAGGTATTATAATTTTAATTTTTTGAATGTGGAAGTAGAGGTCAAGGAGGTTAATCAATTTGCTCAAAGCCATTACCAAGCGACAATCTAAGTCCTCAAGCCAAGTGCTCAGCCTCCATCTCCACTCACCACAAGGCATCTACCTCAGAGCATAGAGGGATTAAAAGCTGATTTATGCAGGGACAGGAGCAGCACATCTCTCACGTGGTCCCGACAGCAGCCTTACATGCCTTCTCAGGCTTCTGTTTCCCTGAGCAACCAACCCCCTTGCAAGCATCCTGTAAGATCTGCAGCCTCAAAGTCCATGATGTCATCTTGGGGTTTCATAAAATTAGACTTTGTGAAATTCTTTCAGGAAAGTTTCTTAATCCTTCCGTCAGCATCACTCTGCCATGTTAATTAGCACAGAGAGGAAATGCTGTGGAATGAAGATGGCAGAATAATGTGATTTTAGCCCACACCTTATAAAATCCAAATTGCATGCCTTGAGATCTAACACCCTCCTATTTCAAAAAAATTCAAAGATAATTTTTTCCTTTCTTTCATATTCAGGCAGGAATAAATGTGAAATTTAGATAATCCTATCACCTCTTCAGGCTCTGAATGAAAGATGTCCCTAAATCTTAGAAAGACCTCAAAGGACAAAGCCAGTATTCAATGCTTTGATCCTAACTATGTCTTATCTACGAAGAAATTATTTTCTGGGAAACTCTCCAGCCTCTCATTTTATATTGAGAACAATTTTATCTCCCTTCCTGCTCAAGTGCAACACAATATTTTGATTCTCTGGCTCTGTTACATAAGCAAGTCTGTGTGTGGAAACCTGTTTTATTGAACTTTGGGAAACCACTCCAATCAGAAACATGGTCAGATGGTGAAAGATTGGGTGTGGTTCTCCAGAGAGCTACACCTTGAACCTGATACTGATTTCTATTCTCACAATAATTCTAGGGAATATTCTTCTTTTTCCACAACATTCTGTTATTTGTTGATTATGCTCAGGCAAGTTAATTAGTAATAAGAAGATAAAAAAAAAAAAAAAAACCAAACCTCACAGTTAGGTTCAAGCATAGTAGGATTTTGTGTTTTAATTTCTTTCCATTTTTGAAGACCACAAAGAGTTCTCACCTTCCTCTATACCTTACAACCTTGAAAATTCAGAATTATTGCAATGGAAAAATTATTAGGCTAAAAGCAGCTTTTGGCCAAGGTGCCAAAGGAAGTTTTTCAGTGATTCCAGAATAAATCTCAAGAAAGTTTTATTTCTTTGAAGTTTCTGCTTGATTTATTACTGAATCTTATGATATCATGTCTAAAAGGATTCAAACAGGATTTCACATATACAAATAACAATACTTTTAGCCAAAAAAATCCTAAAATCATAGA
Source organism: Noctilio leporinus (assembly GCA_004026585.1). Taxonomy (NCBI): domain Eukaryota; kingdom Metazoa; phylum Chordata; class Mammalia; order Chiroptera; family Noctilionidae; genus Noctilio; species Noctilio leporinus. Next base: position 21,117 of record PVIW01006272.1, on the reverse strand, counting down.
AAAAGCATGTCTGTCATGCCCTGCATAACAACTGGACAACAGATGATCAGGAAAATAGGATTGACCACTCTGCTACTCTTACTCAGTTCAGGCAATATAATTCAGACTCAAGTCAGCAGTGAGACCAGGAATGGGGCCTGGAGGATCTGAGAAAACTCCTACATTGCTTTACTTTAAAAGGTCAGAAGGAGTAGATGACATGAGAACAAGAAGGAGGGTAAGGCTGGGACATGCAAAGTACTATCAGCCTCACTCTGATGGGCCAAAGGGGAAATGGTTATATCCAATACTTTAGAGATCACTTTGGCTCTTATAAAGATAAATGCTTGAAGAAGGAAATTAATCAATAAGGAGTAAACAAGTCAAAATCCTAGCCTAGAAAGATAAGCTTTAAAAAGTGTGATGGTTTCCTAGGGCTACTGGTACCAAGGGCCACAAGCTGTACACCTGCCCTTGTCCACAAGGGTCATTTCCTTGCTTACCACTATTGAAGCACCTGTTAAGGGGGCTTCTGTGTTGGATGTAACCCTAGTGTGCTTCAGAAAGAACCAGGATAAGTGCACGGCTGACCTGGAAGGCTGACCACCATGCTGTGGATATGCTGTGTTGGCACAAATCTCCACTCATTTAGAATTACTTCATCTTCTATTGCATCACCTCTCCCACTTACAAGATGAGGCCCAGAAGCAAAGGCAGGGAACAGACCAGAACGATGTGAGTAGACTGCTCTCAAGGTCAACCCAAAGGTCAACCCACTTTCCAATTCTCCTTCATTGTATTTGAATTATATTCCAACATCTAGTCTAACCCTTAAGATGAGTTCTTAGTCCAAACGATTTTTCGTCTCTCATATGAATGGAAACTAAGTTATCTCAAAGGCTCACCAGGATGGTTCTAGACCACCTGAAAAACTACACTTAACTTTGAACTGAAGAACAAAAGACAGAGAAAGAAAACACTATGTGACTTGGGGAGTAAATTAGGTGTTTTGTTTTAAAGTCAAAGTAATTTGGGATTGAATCCTGGTCCATCCGCTTGCTAACTATGAGCTTGTTTTTAAATAAAGAAGATACTAAACAAGGTGTTTGTGCAGTAGAAGGAGAAATAAGATAAGTTAAGTTTCCAAGAATGTGGCTAAATCAGACAATGCTATTTTCATTATTCAGCTACATTAATTAAAGTAGCGACCTGTTGTTGAAGGTGCACGCGTTGGCATTACTTACCCCAGTGTGTAGGTTACCTCTGTCTGCAGTGGGAGGTGAAGGAGAAGTGAGTATAATGGAAACTTCAGAGCAAATCAGAGCCTCAAGGAATCTATTTGCCTATAATGAGCACCGTGAGGATGTCTCTCAATTAATGTGCCAATTTTAATCTAGAGGGCATATGCCTATAAGAAAAGCCAGGCTCACCTTTTACTGAAATAAAAATTAAATAAGCACTGATAATATTAACCAAGGGTGGCAGATTTTTAAAAACACCTGAAATAGGCCTGAAAGAAAAATACAATTGTGAGCATAGCTCTAACACCCTTGAACTCAATAAATGTAAGGGCAAAAAGCGTTCATTCGGTAGTGTTCTGTGTACAAAACTTGGAGTTATGGATAACATTTCACATGAATGAACACTTTCATGTTTTGGGAATAAATATCTGCAAGGTAGGTGTATAACTATCTCTATTTTACAGTTAAGAAAATGAAGTTCACAAAACTTTAAAAATGGGAGAAAAGACACTCAGATAGTAAATTAAGACAAGAACATGGGTCTTTTTTAGTTTATGCTTCTGTGTTCTTAGTACTACATTAATAACCTTTAATAGGCAGGAGTGATGTTAAAGTGTTAAACCAATTCTGGACTATTTAGAATTATTCTGGACTATTTAGACCATAAAGATATATATATATATATTGCATTATTTTTCCTGTTCTTTTACCCCCAGCTCCAAGCACAATGCCAAGTAATATGGTCCTAAAAAATATTTGTTGAATGGATGAAATAATGAGACTTACTATGTCAGCTTGTTAGATACAAAACCTATAGAGAGAAGTTATCAAAACTGTCTGTAAGTTATGAGTACATTTGGAAAACCAGCTTTCAGGTGGCAACAGTTTGAGAAGAGGTCAATTTGAACCTGTAAGTAAAATGTGTGTGTGTTTGTGTGTGGTGTGTGCGTGTGTGTGTGCACGCACATGTGTATGCATGTGTGTGCACTGTGTGCATGTGCAGGATGAAAGGGTGTGGGTACTATGGAACTAAATGAAGGACTAGGAGTCATGAAAAATATTATAAAAATGTTAAATGTAAATATAATCCCTATATCTAATTTTAAAATTGTTTTTGGGAATCTTGCTCTGCCAGATATCTTACAGGGTTGAGGATCATGTAATAGGGCAGACACCAAGGGCTCAGCAAACTATTTCCCATGGGTCAAATTGGCCCACTACCTGTTATTGTAAGTAAAGTTTTATTGGAACACAGCCATGTTCATTAGCTCATGTATTGCCTATGGCTATTTCCACTGTAAGGTAATAGAACTGAGTAGTTGCAACAGACAATACATGGTCCACAAAGCCTACAATATCTACTACATCAAAATGTTTTCCAACATCCAATTTTGTCCACACCCCTTATATTGCAGATGAAGAGCCTGATCCTTTGATCAGGACAACAGACGGGGCCCAAAATTAAGTGGTCTTTGGGGCAGGGTAGCACTGAAACTTAAGTTCTTTACCTGCCACTCCTTAGCATCTTCCTTTATCACAATCCATCTCACCAGCCTGCTCTAAAGAATTACATGGACTCACAGACAATCTAGTTTTATTTTGTTGTAAAGCACACTATTTTATTTTCTATATATATGGTCTGTAATGTCTATGCAAAGCCCAAAATCTTTTAGCCGTCTTGTAACACCTGCCACCAAAGAGCACCTGGGGCCAGAAAATCCCCCAGGGGAAGTTGCAACATTATTTACTGGGCTTTATAAGAGCTGAGTTGAAAACTGTCACAAAAATCATACCAAATTTTATAGAAAATTGACCTGAAAAAGTGAGGCTTCAGCAATAACTCAAAGGCCAATTTTATGAAGATGACAGCTGAATAATCTCCTTCGGTGGATGTTCCATAAACATGAACAGAAACAACAGATGCGCATGTAAATTACTCAGTGCAGGGATTTACAGAATGAAGAGGAATGGGGTCTATACCCCCAACCACAATGGAAAATACGGTAGAGATTGCAGTGGCTATAAGGACACTAGTCTGTCAGAGCTGGTTTCTGAGCCATCCTCCCCTGATGGGGTGAGGAGTGGGCATTGACTGGGCCAACACTTAATGAAACCAACATGGCAGATCTCCTACGAACCTCTGTGGAAATAATGCACAAGTCACAGAAGCATGCACAATTATGAACAAGTTCACAATGAGCCCAAAACACCAAATGAAGGAGGAAGTTATTCTGAAAGTGAAAAAGAATCCAGGAAAGCAACAAAATGTGGGTAGAAAGAAGCAAGATCCAGGGTTGGAAGATGAAGTGGGGAAAAGGAATTAGGGGGGGTGTGGTCTACAGCATCAGGACAAGTTCAGACACCTGCCCCGCAGAGAGCTGGCATGGGTTGGCTACACATGAAATGCCAGGGGAGAACCTGATAAGCAGATGAAAGTAAAGAAATCCTGCTTTCACCAGAGCATGTGCCAGAGAGTCTCTCCTTAACCTATCAATGAATTGCTCATAACTGAATATTGCTGGGATCTTGTGACAAGATCCCACTTGTGTATCAGTGTGGGTACATGAGACTTTGGACAGTCCAGCATTGCTCTCATTGGAGAGTTGTCTCTTCCCTAAACCATGTCAATATATCATGGACGTTGAACTAAGACCACTTTCCCATCAAGAGGGAGGGATATTAATTTAGGCGAGCTATAATAGGATAATTAATGGTAAACATTTGAGTCAACTCTTTCTAATCCAGTGGAAAAAAATTGTTATTAGTTGACACATAGAATCTTTGAGAGTGTCACAGAATTATTCACACGTAAGAATGAGTGGCAGAAATGAAGCCTGAAGATATTAAGCAGTTACTCTTGGCTTGAATACATTCCAAATGGCACCTGCTCTCATCCTTTGTTCCTTTCTGACTGAATCTCACATGGATGCATCAGTTGGGTTGAATGTAGTGCTCATGCTTATTCCATGGATGAAAGAGAGGCTGGAAAAGGATGTGCTAGGGTAATGTCTTGGAGAGGCTGGATTCATTATATGAAGGTTTCTCTAAACATAAGGAGAGTCTTCCAAGAAATGAGATATCCATAAGACATGTAATCCTGTAGTTCCCTGGCCAATGTGAGGGTCCCATCTCAGAGCCTAACATTGTATGAAGGTGGAACCATAGGTTAGACAGGGTCATTGAAATGTGGGGAAGTGGCATAGATGTTGAAAGAGAGTGGAGTCACTTTTCTTAGGTTATGAAGCATAAGTACCACAAGAGAAGCAACACCTTGGGCCTGATGGCTGCATGGCTTCGACACGTGGCAGGAACACCAAAGAATAGAACTAATACAGAGGAAAGTAGAGCTCAGAGTTACTAAAAAAGACAGGGATGCAATTGTACCACAACCCCTGGATCCAGTTATGCCTGAAGCCACACAACTAAGTAAAATCCTAGGGGAAGGGGTGCATAAATGAGGAATATCACTTCCAGAAATGGGAAGCTTAATGTTTTGGTGTACCTCTTACATGTGAACACTTCAAAAGGAAGATAAACCAGATACAGAAGGCACTCTTTCCCTTCCCAACTACATTATATCCTACCCACCAATTCTTCATGGGTTTTGAACTTGGTGGGTTAGAGCCCTTTGACTAGGACATCTTTCTGGTGAGTGTGTTCACTAAGGCACACACCAGCATAGGGTGCACGTTCCCCCTCTGCAAATCTAAGGCACATTGAACTTAACAAAACAAGATCTTGTGTAGGCAAATAGCATATCTATGCTGGCTGTCTTGACTTTTCTCATGTTGTTTCATCTGTTCTATACTCCGATGGCTCTGTACCTTCCATTCTATTCCTTTAGAACTACTTAGTCTAAGACTATCTATCCTCAGTGCTTTTGAAGATAGAGACAGGGACACAGAGAGAAAGGAAAGGCAACAGCAGGAGGCCTGCAACATGAGACACTTCATCAGAAAAGTTTACATGAGGATTTTAGGCAAAAGCACTGCTAAGTATAAGATTTAACATGCTTTTGCTTTTGTCTTTTTCCATTGTGTATATTGTCAGTGTAAACCAGAGCCAGATGGAAGTTGGGGCAGCAAAGGCAGATTTTATTCAGGACTATTGCAATAGGAAAATGAGACCCCGGATCAGAACTGAGCTTCATTCTGAATTGAACAGAGTTGGTGGCATTTTGCAGCCCAGTAGAAAGAGGGACCATTGGATGGAAAATTACTAAGAGTCCCCTCAAGTCTAGAGGGTTTTTGGCTAAAGCAATGTAACAGGAGCCCTGCTGAAGGCAGTCCAGTGTGAATAGGTACCAGGGGTGGAGGATTCTTCCTAAACTGATGGTGGGTTCTTGCTAAAAGTGGATTTTACAAGGAAGAACAGGGATAGGTTTAGGAGAAAGTTCAGAAGGCTGATTAAAGCCTGGTCAAACAAAGAATCATGGTAAACCTTTTCCTCAGAAACTAACAGAAAAGCTGTGGCCCCATTGACAAAGCAGGGCTTGGAGAATTCCAGATCCCCTTTTTATAACAGCATTTCCATAACCTCTGAAATGCAGTAACACCTGGAAACTATGCTCTGGAGAGGGTGTAAGACATTTTTGCCTTTATTATCTAATTTAATTTTCATGAAAATTCTGTCAGGGGGATTGTTATTATTTCAATTCTACAGCAGAGGAAATTGTAAGTCAGAGAGATTCTGCAACTTAGTGCCCCAGAACTTATAAACTCATACACGAGCACCTGTGGTTTGAAATCAGGTTTGTATAAATGGAAACCTGCATTTGCTGCCTTCCACCTGGCGCCTGGGCTGTGACTCAGAGGCAAAATGAATCAGTTTTAGCAAAAGAAGCAAAAAGTTGAAAGTTGACTGTTTAGTCTGAAAGGGGCTAAAAATATATGAAGCTCAAAACTGACAAAAATCAATACAAGGTTACTGAGTGTCAGGAAGTTTAAAGGGAGTCTGTGTTATTCTAGAAGGAGGATCAAGCATCCACCTGGTAGAAGTTGGGGAGAAGCTCACTCCCCATTTCTCATGTTCATGTATTTCTTATAGCCCTGGGGGAAAGCTTGGGGAAATCACTGCTGGCCTGTCCCCCTACCTCAGGCTTCTAAGATGATGAGTTTGCTACAGGAACCAGGAATGTACAATAACATTCTCTCCCGGGCCCCTGCGTTAGTCAGAGACCTCCAGAGAGAGAGAACCAATAGGGTGTGCATGTATACATAGAGAGAGATTTATATTAAGGAACTGACTCATGATTGTGGAGGCTTGGTTAGGCCAAAATCTGGTAGGGGAGGCTGGTAGGCAGTCTTCTGGAAGAATACTTTCTTCTTCTTTAGAGGAAGTCAATCTTTTTGATCTATTAAAGTCTTCCATTTGTTGCATGAGGCTCACCCATTGCAGGGCAAGCAAGCTGTTGTACTCAAACTCCACTAACAACATCCTAGATACACCTAGAACATGCTTGGGACAATTATCTGGGCATTGTGGTCCAACATAGGCACAATGGTAGCCATCAGATGGCACGCAGTTACCAGTTACCCTTGTAGTGTTCTGATTTTCCAGCACTTCCAGGGTGGAGGGAATAATTTTATTCACAGGGAGAAGGTGCATTGAAAGGCTATTGGCAACTGACCTAAGTCTGTTTTCCCAACAGCTTTATTAGCAATAAAGATAATATTTCAATTCTGTCTGACTGATTCCTCACAAATGAGTCCTCATTTGAGTAGAAGAACCTGGGATGCTATTACATATGGGTGCAGAAGCTCAGATCCTAAGAATCCGAGACTAAAATTAAACACATCAAATTCAGATGAATTGAGGTTTTGGGCTGAGCCAGAATGAGATGGCTTAGGATCTAAAATTGATGAAGTTCAGATCGCTGATCTTTTTTAATGTGACGGATCACAGCTACCCCAAGTTGCTGTTGGTTTCAGCAATTTTTTAAAATGTGAGGACCTGCCAGATGCCGCATTGGCTCTCCCTAAGCACTGCCCTGGGGTCCTAGCATGCAGGCCACAGTGGCTGACCTTGACCTGACTTACACGGGGGCAGAGTCAGGGAGCAGGTTATAAGGAAAACACTTGGGCCCAATTAAGACTCCTCAGCAAAGCGATGGTATAAAGCATCAGTAGGTAAAATGATATCACTCTTTTCTCATATTGTGAATTCTCTTGCAAGAGGCCCCAAGCAGCGACTTAACACTATGACTGCAGTTGGGTTCTACAGAAGCTATGGATATGAAGCTTCTTTAGCCTTTGCATTTGTCGAGAGCCAGGGTACAAAGTCTGAATAATGACATTAGGTTACAAAGATGCTGCTGCATGAAGGAAGGAGAGTGGACTTAGTAATAAGTGAATGAAAAGAGTAAGGTCTTTATTACACAGGGACTGTGCCACAGTCTTTGATTGAGGTGGGCAAGAATTCAATAAAACAATTGCCACCTCAAAAATTAGAAGGAAAAAAAAAAAAAAAAACATTAAAAATCCCTGTGCCTGTAGCTCCCATACCATCGCTAGATGGAGTTTTGTCAAATTGTAATGGTGTAAAAGTCATGTTTCTGACTTTCTAGCATAATAGGATCAGCAGAAAATAACAGACACACTAGAGAAGGTAACGTGTTCCTGGAAAAGGAGGTTGTTTCCTAAGATAGAGTATGGACCATAGAGACCAGACCGGACATATAAGAAAGAAGAAAAGGGATTTCCTTGGATGGAATGTTCTTGAAGGGAGTTTAGAAAAGATACAGGTGTTGTTGTTGATACTTGAGCAGAGATGATAATGTCTGTGCCCCTAATCATACTATAAAAGATGTTATCCTAGAGGGCAGAGGGCAGAGACACCCCAGAGGGAAACCAGATACAGGAAATGTTGAAGCTTTTAACAGCTATGTCAAAATACAGAGACAGACAAATACCGTGTGATTCCATTTATATGTCAAATCTAAAGAATGCAATAAACAAACAAAATAGAGACTCATAGAAACAGAGAATAGACAGATGGTTGGCAGATGGAAGGGGGTTTGGGGCTGGGTGAAAAAGGTGAAGGGATTAAGAAGTACAGATTGGCAATTACAAAATAGTCATGGGGTGTGAAGTTCAGTATAGGGAATACAGTCAATAATATTGTAATTACTCTGTATGGTGCCAGGTGGGTATGAGAATTATCAGGGGTATCACTTTGTAAATTATATACATGTTTAACCACCATGCTGTGCAGCTGAAACGAATATACAATATTAATTGGAAGTGAACCGTAATTGAAAAATTTAAATTAAAAAAACGAGTATGTCATAATAAAAGGGAAAACATTCATGAAAGCTCAGAACAGCTGTAGAAAGTGGCAGTGAATAATTTGCTCTAACGGGAGAAAGAAGCATCAGGATGAAGGACATCAGCTACTCAAACGCTTTTAGCTTGTGTTACAAACAGCTCAATCATGGTGCTGAATGCAGCAACCCTCTTCCCTTGTAGGAAGGCAAGGGAATTATTGCTATGCCAAAGGGACCCAGCAGGACAATGACACATTGACAACTGACCCTGTTGCAATATTGATCTGAAAGGAGGATTTGGCCAGGCTGGGGTTATCCTATTAAGGGAGGTGAAGGAGGACTGGATTGTTTTGGACAATGGATGCTTTTCACAAGATCTACAAACCAAACCGTGTACTTGGTGTCTCTCATTAGGACAAAAACCTGTGGTGGATGCAGGTGCCGGCCAAATGAAGAGAAACAGAAGAAAAGAGGTGCTCAGATCCAATCAGTGGTGTTAGCATAATAAAGAAAGAAGCCAACAGAAAGAATAAAGTGGACTAAATGATTGAACCTTCCTTAAAGGAGCACTGGGGAAAAGAAAATTAGATGGAAATAGGCCATCAGGGTCCTATCTTGTTCTGCTGAAAAAGTTGTAACAGAAATGTGCCTTGAAGCCTGAAATGCTGAAAAAGATGGGATCTTCAGGCGTTCACAGCAAAGATATGAAGAGGTGGGGCCTCCCTTTGGAAGGCTGAATATCGGCAAACTAAAACGCTGCTGTAACCCTGCCCCCTCCCCCAGCAGCTTTTGTTTGGAATTCTGCAGAGGGTAATCCTCCAACACAGACAGGGAAAATTGTCCCTATCAAGCAGTGCCCCATACTTCTTGAGGATTCAATGGAAAATCACCAGGGCAGGAGGGTCTGGGGGATGAGGCTGAAAATTGCTGCTCATAAGATGGAGGCTGGGTCACCATACCAAGCCCATCTTCATGGAGTTATTTCCTCCCGGTCATGGAGTTATTTACACTTTTTAGTTCACGTTGCGCTGTTTCTACAGGTACCAGGAATGACTCTTCTTGTTTTTTTTTTTTTTATTCCTAGAACTTTCCTTTTTACCTCCAGCTCCCATTCTTATTTTCTCCGCCACCCCCAACCTTGGCATCCATGGAAATGCATTTGGCCTCTCTCTAGGGCTGCATTGTTCTTTCCTTTAGGCATGAAGAAGTGAGCTCTGTCCTGGTTACTTTTTTAAAAATGACATTCCACTCCCCTCCCCCAGCAAATCTTCTGACTCTCTCCTAGCTTTGTACACCCTCTCTTCTTGGCCTAAGTCAACATCAAATGCATGTATATCCCACTTTGGTATCTTTTAAATTTCTTTGCTTCTCCCAATTAATAAAGTTATAGAAGTGAAGGAATTTGTGTCTATTTTGGTCAATTCTGGCGTAGTACTTATCACTTAGTAGGCATTCAATACATATTTGTGAAAAGGGTGAATAAATGAATACATGAAATGTATTGAGGATATATATTATGCTGTTTTGTCCTTGTGTTTAATCAATGTCGAATGTGTAGGACTGGTCATGAGAAAATCTATAATGCTCTGTTGACATCTGAACACTTAAATGTGAAGTAGAGGAGAGAGTTGCTTTTGAATTAATTCACCTTTGGACACTAGTGTTACCAGCAAATTGGGGCTCATTGGTGTATGACCCAACAATTAGTGTTGAGAAAAACTGATCTTTATTTACAATATTCCAACCTTGGGGGGCTGGGAGCACTCCTGCTCAGAGCCTTGTTCTCCCATGACACCCAGCACTTCCCTTGCTCCCCGAAAGGCTATAAACCAAAACTAAGCCCAATAGTTCTCCATTCCTTATCTGTCAGCTCTCTCCTTCTGGGACTGAGGTATATTGTCTTCAACCTCTCTGTACAATAGTCCAGAAAAGCATGTGCCATGCTACACTGGATCATGGAGAAGTCTAGGAAAGGCACAAGTCCTAAGAGAGTGTCCTTTCTGTATGTCTCAAGTTCCAGTGGTCCCGATAGAGTCCTGCCTGGTCTGCAAGACAGAGTCCTTGATGGCTGTGGAGTCAGCTGGAGGTGGCACGGTCAAAGCAGCTGCAGGCCTGCTTTCTTATGAGCCCAAGTCACATGGCTGGACCCTGTGCAAACTGCATGGCTACCTGCTGCTCCCCACATGGTTCCCGCTACGTCAGGGCACCCCAACATTGTGCTTCTCTCTCTCTCAAGGTTACCTGTCCTTTTAAGTCTTGAACGGGAACTTCCTATGGCGCCTCATCCCCAACTCTTCCCACAAAGAGCTACATTTGCCAGTTTTTCCATATTGTTTACATTTTTTTGGCTTCCATTTTTAGTCAGGGCAAGAATTCCAACCACAGCTGCTTTCTGGGAGGGTCTTCTCCTCCCCTGGCTACTTCAGGGGTCAGAATAACCTTGAAAGTCACCTACAACCTTTTGCCGTGGGGCAGAGCTGTAGCACCGCTATTATCTAGCTGTCAGTTTGCCATAGATAGGCAAAGTGCATTAAATGCTGTAGTATTTCCTTCTCAGATCCCCCAAACCATGGGCTCGGGGATGGTAGGGGTCCCTCCCCCTGTGGCTTCCCTGGGAGGCAGATACATCCTTCTGGTGTTCTGAATAAGACTGGACCAGAAGAAGAAGTAGATAAAACACAGTGTTGTTAATTTAACCTAAAAAACAAAGGACATGAGATGTTGAAGTGTTGTGTCATCTCTGAGGATTTAATAATGGAAAGGTGTTTACATGCAAATTGGAGGAATTTTCTGTAGAGAATCGTGCATTAAATGAGTGCTGTAAAACTGTCACATTCGGAGTTACTGCTTAACCACCGAAGCATTACATGTTGGACAGAGTGGATGTGCATAATAGAACACAGAACACATTATGGCCTTGGGTACAGTAGGGTTTTAGAATTAATTCAAATTACTGTTCTGTCTTATTTAATCTAGGAGGAGGTAAGACACGAACTGCCCACCAGTAGTTCCAGAAGGAAAACAAAGGAATGATGCCTGGAAAGTGGCAGAGAAGACTCATGGATGAAGCTGAGGGACTGCCCTAAAAACTATTGTCTCTTCAAGGGGACAGCCACATGTCTGACTAGAGTATTAATTGATAAGATCAACAGTTTAAGGAACAAAATATAAGAATTAAAAAGTTACAAAAGAGCACTTAGCTCTCCTCTCTCCTGTTTTCATAGAACAAACGAATTATCCATTCTCCTGGAGGGAAATATACTTTTTCTCCTTCTCTTCAGGGCTTCCCTTGTTACATATATATATATGTATATATATATATATATATATTTTTTTTATAAAAGTGGTATATCTTATGGTTATGGTTGACAAGAAAAAGAGGCAGAACATTTGTGTCTCAGTCACTTTCTTGCTATCTGAGTGGACTGTCCATCCCCAAGTGACACATAGGACTCTGTCCTGAAAGTATCAGCAGTGCAAATTGTTTTAATTATATTGATATTGTCTCAACACTTTTGGGACAGACCTAGTATGTCTCTGCTGATTCATAGCATAAACATACTTGCAAAATTGTAGGTTTCTGAGCAAGATTTGTTTTTCAGAGAGGGGAACATATTAGGGGATTTAGTTGTGACCATGGGTCAAGCATATATTTTTTTTGAATTCTACTTATCAGTCAAAAACCTAAAGCTTCATCCTCCTTCTGTCTTCTAGTTCTCAACTGGTTCCAAACTCAAGAAAGGGTGGTGTTAATTGGCTTTCTAAAACCTCAGCATATTCCAAAGATGATTTTGACCTAACATAAGGAAGTTCTTTCTCTCATTAGCTGGGACATGTTTGCATAAAAGGAGGGACTGCTTTTTAATATTTTCTATCAAAAGTGTCTAAGTCACCCATCACCAGGCATTATTGAGTTTTTTCTCTAGAAAAATATTGAACATATTAAAACATTAATGCTGGCTCTTACACTGGTGTAGAATTTAAGAGTTTACAAAGGGTTTTTAAGATCCATCACTTCCCATAATAAGAAATCATGTGTATTTATTTTTGTATATATGCCCCCAATTACTTTGAAATGATATATTATTCTAATTTAGATGATCCTGTGAGTCATCCTCAAAATACCCTTGCAAGTTGACTTGATTTTATGAAGCAATAAAAATAACAAAGATTGAAACTGTAATTATAGACATTAATTATTTTATCAAAAGTAGTAATATTATAAGGTTAAATATGTTGTCTCATATTTAATTATTACAAAATATGATTCGATACTTTGGCATATTCTCTTGTTACTGAGCAAACCAGGGCTCATTCATATGATGCTTCGGGGTATGACCCAACAATTAGTGTTGAAGAAAAGAGGTCTTTAATTATAGTATTCCAACGTTAGGGGTGGGGCTGGCAGCACTCCTGCTCAGAGCCAGGTTCTCCCACTACACCCTGCACTTACCTTGCTCCCCCAAAGCCTGTTAACCAAAACAAAGCCCAATCCTTCTCCATTTCTTATCTGTCAGCTTGCTCTTTCAGGATCTGGGGTATGTTGTCTTCAGCCCCTGTACAATAGTCCAAAAAAGCATGTGCCATGTTACACTGGATCATGGTGAAGTCTAGGAAAGGCACAAGTCCTAAGAGAGTGTCCTTTCTATACTTCTCAAGTTCCAAAGCCCAGGTATAGCCCAAGTCTGCAAGGCAGAGCCCTTGGTGGCTTCAGAATCGGCTGGAGTTGGCACGATCAAAGCTTTCTTACGAGCCTAGGACACACGGCTGAATCCTGGCTACGAGCTGCAGGGCTCCTTCTTCTCACAGGGGTGCCACAGCCTGCTGCTCCACAATGCTCCCCCAACACGCTGCTCTCACGTCATGGCCCCTCTCCCAGATCTTAAATCCTGAAAGTCAGGTACAGGTTTTGCCCTGGGGTGGTAACACAGCCATTATCTAGTCATCAGCTTGCCATAGATATGCAATCTGTATTAGTTTCTTCGACCATCCCCCAAACCATGGGCTGTGAGGACTTTAGGGATACCCCCTCCTCCTATTTTGTTTGAAATGTTTCTTACATTGAGAGACTGTTAACTCTGAGGAACCAATTCTATTTTTATTTTAATTTCAAGTCATCACTACAAGTAATCTCTGGCCAAATATTACCAATAAAGTGAGTGGCCAATAAAGGTAATGCAGTTATAGAAGAAGTATGTTTCTTATTTATTGTTTGACTTTATTACTATTTTTTTTAGGGTTCAGTATTCTGCTTCATATGGATTTGGGAGTGGCATTGCAAAATAAATTAGAATCCAGAAAATAGTTTTGTAATTCATAACAGTGATAAAGAGGAAGACCTATTTTGAATTTTGTGTTCATCACTTTCAGTAATTTCTGAACCATTGAAACTTGCTTGAGCTACCTCTAAGCCTTTGATTTGTTACTGGTAGATGTGAGTCTAATAATATCTAGTACCTAGATTTTGTAGTAAGAATTACATAAAATTGTATGTGGAAAGTACCTAAAACAAAGTATGTGCTCAATAAATGGTACAAATTATACATGCATACACAGTCACTTTGTCTACGAAGGGTCCCTTAGCAAAGCACATCACATTTTGATGAATATATTCTAATCCCTTGATTACAGAGTCAGTCATTACAACAGAATCACATGACAGAGGCAGAACTGAACAACTTGGAGTTGCGTCGCTGGCTTCCAGCACTGTGTCCTTAAAACCTAGGAGAGACTTCAGTTAGCGATAAGTATTTAAAATTTTTATAAGAGGCTGAGCTCTAGGATAATCCAGAATCGAAGTTCCTGGGAGCTCTGCTTTGTGACTGCTGGTTCTCTCACAGCCCTGCCCTTTGGGATCCTGCTCACAGTTTGCCTCCCAGCTTGGATTGAATACTGGCCAGACTCCAGACTGGAAGCTAATCCTGGCAGTTCACCAAGGCCCTTCTTCCTGGTGGACTTTCATTCTGCCTTACCTTTGCTTTCCCTGCTCTTCCTTCAGGATCAAAGACTCGGAAATCCTGTTTCTGTGTAGCACTAAGACATTTCAAGAAAAATACAGCTCTTTGAATGCTGACCTTGTTACTCCGGGGTCTTGAGCAGCATCCAAAGTCTAACTCTGGCATCATCCTTTATAACCGATGCCAGTATTTGGCAACACTTCTGAGAAGAAAGCAGTTAAAAGGGTTACATATACAAATGTCTGGAGAAATACTAATTGCCATAACTGTGTGTAGGAAGCCTGCAGGAGAGACGGACACATTCTACAGCACAGAGCACATGGCTAATGATGGGCCGTCTTGTAACAGGACCCGTTGGGCGGGGGTCAGTCCTCAGTTTTAAGGGGCCTATTTCTGCTCGCCGCCAGAAATGACTGTTAATAACAGAGTTTGGTGAAAAGGAAAGGCATTTTGTTTATTTTAAGGTTATACAAATTTACGTAAAAGGTGCAATTGTGCCGGTAAGTCCCACTCCCTTAAAAAACCCAAAATACACAGTGCTGCCCAATCAGGCTAGCTTTAAAATAGTCCAGCAAAAGATACTGTCTTTCTGAACCACAACAAGAGTTCACAGCTTAGCATTCCAGGTAGAAATTCGAAGTTTCCAGCAGCTGTTGTACCCAATTAGGGGAGGGTCTTGTGCACATTCCCCAACTCTTACACACATGTAATTCCTTGTCTCTGCGCAAGCTGCATGTCTCCCTTCTTTACCCTCCCAAACCAGGTGAGTTCTTTCCTGTTTCTCAGGCTGTGTCTGTCCTCAGGCTGTCCAGGAGAGACAGAGACAGAGACAGAAAGAGAAGAGAGAGAGACAGAGAGAGAAGTTGATGGCTGCTGCGCTATTTTAAATCCCTTTTGATGTACTGTACACAGCAAACAGCTCTGACCACTGACAGAATTTTGAATTTTGCACGGCACTGGAAGCCTTTCGTCACTACCCTCTGGGTAAGTCCCTCCTACTTTCTTGAACCAGAAAGGACAAAGGCTAGCCCACCTAGCTTCATCCTACCCCCATTTCCAGGCCACAAAGTGGGGGATTTAGGCTCTTTCCCACTCTGTACCCATCTCACTGAGCAGGAGAAATGCATGAAAGCCCAGTACATTTCCCCTGATAATAAAATCAAAATAAAAAAAACAACTACACAAACATTAGACCCTGCTTGAACACCCCCTTCGAAAAGGAACAACCCACTTCGTCATGCACTGAAACAAACTGGTTTGGAGGAGAATCATCGACACATGATCATCAGGTCCTCACTGACTTTCAATTTAGCCCAAGTATTGATGTAATAATTTATGGTAAAAAATTTTCACTGCTCACCACAGCAAATAAAGATAGTAATAATGTTTTTCCCAGGCAAGGCATTCCACCCTGACCACCCAAGTAGTTTCTTGGAAATAGGTTATTAGCCAACTATACAATAATTTCTAATTTTTTTTAGTTTTCTACACTTGACTAAGAGTTCTCTGGGTGGCATCCATTACTAACAGAGAGCATAAACTTAATAGCATTATTTGAGAGCATAAACTTAATAGCATTATTTGATCGGTCAATTGATAGTTGAGATAGATGAATGGATAAATAGAGAGACAGGTTAGGGTGTGTGCACTAGAATACTTTTGTTGGACAAATCAGGAGTTAGCACTTTGGCTGATTTATTGCTTAGCTTCTCTGAATTTTAGGGTTCTGTTCCGTAAAATGTATATCATAAATGGACTTAACATCTAGCATTATTGTGAAGATAAAAGAAGACAATGCGTATAAAACATTTATTATAGTGCTGCCATGCAGTAATTGTTTAATGAACATGATCTGTCTGTCTTTTACTTATCTATCATCCTACCACCATCATCTTCTTTCAAGTCTTCTTTCAGAATTAGTAGGAATAGAATAGAAAATAGCATTACTGTATCTGAGCTCAAATTTGCTGCACGGCTATACATGAGTCCCTTAATTATTCTGGACAGTCCCAGATCAAGATGCCACCTGATTTAGTGTCTGATGAAGAACTACCTCATCAACTTCTTGGTTCATAGATGGGCCCTCTTCAGGCTCTGCCCTCACATGGAGCAAAGAATAAAGGATCTCTTGAGGTCTCTTTTATAAGAACACTCACTAATCCCACTCACGAGGGCTTCACATCTCCAGGCCACACCTCCTATCACCATCATTTGGGGGTTACAACATATACTTATTGGGGAGACACAAATGTTGCCCACTGTAGTGTCTATGTGAAGAAAATAGGACACAGGATGAATACTACTGCTCCACACATGATATATTAACCCACACTTTGACATAATGAACCTGGATGTAAATGAGACCTCCTTATTTAGCTCCAGCTATGATTTCCTCTCTGAGATTTAGGTTTTTCTAAGTATAACTTGCTCTTTAATATAGCTATTTAGATGACTCTCTAAAAACTCAAATTTAACCTGTTTAAAATGGCACATAGTCCCCTTAAATCACACCCCATTGCTACACTTATTTTCTTTATTTCCTACATTAGTTAATAGCACCCCGATTTACAAAGAAAATTAAGACAAAAACCTTCAAGAGAGTACATCTCTCTCACTCTCACTCTCCTTTATTCCCCACAAACTATCAGTTTTGAAATTACGCTCATATTTCTTTTGGAATTTCTACATTTACACCATCAGTACTCAAGGCTCTAGTTTAGAATTTAACTGTGTAAAGATTATTTAAACAACTTAATATCAAGTGCCAGAAAAAAGACCTGCCACCACCATCGTTACTCTAGGTCAAGAAAACATATCTTCTGGCTCTGTTGTTCTTTGATGAGCCTCTAATTTTAGGCCAGATGAACTTCTTTCTGTCTCTGTTGCTCACAATTCATCTTCTGGGCCAAGCTCAGTGTCCAGAAATACACAATATGCCTTGATTAGGCAGACAGGAGGACTGATATATGAGGCAAATAGACAAAAATCTGGGAAATCCAATAAGGATGCAATTTTTCATAATAGAAGAGGGAGAACTAAGCCTGAAGAGATCTCATGCTCTTAGTGAAGAAGAAGCCTTTAAAGTGGCTTACCTATCTGAATACACCACCAAATACTTCTTAGGGCTATTTCTTTCTTCTGCCTTTTGTTGCCCACAGAAAGGAAGGGTTGAGCACAGGGTAAATTGTCAGCAAAGTTGTTGAACTATACAGAAATTATGAATTACTTTTTAAACAGAAGACACATTGTAACTATAATTTATCTGAAACACCATGAGTAAATTTCTTTGGGCATTCAGCACTTCAAAATGGTAATTTATTTGTCATGCAAATCAGTGAATTCATATTGTTTCAACAATACACACTGAAAGTCAAATCACCAAGGTAGCTTGAAAGAATACTATTATTATCAGAGACCTGGTGCATGATTTTCTTCAGCACCTTTAAAAAAAGACAGGAACTAGAATCTGTCACATCGAGTGAAGATATAATACATATAAACACACACTCATGCACATCCCTACACATGCGCACCACACAGAATTTGTTCTTCTAGTGTTTTTAGCCAAGGGAAAAATAAAATATAAAAAAATATTTTTAGAGTTGGCATTCTTCTTTGTAATAAAGAATTGCTTACATAAACTCATGTACATTTCCAATATGCGTGTGTGGTTATGAACAACATTAAACAAAAGGGAATGAATTTTAGAATCTCTTTTATTATTTTTGTGATCAGCTAAGAAACTTAAGTAACTCACACAAATCAATAGCACTGCAGAGGCTGAGAAGAGCTAGTCCACAATGCTCACAAGGATGTTGCACTTTGGTCTCTCCATTTCCCTTGTGTTACCCAGGATCTGGCCAGTGGTACCAAAGGTGAAAAGCCTGAGCAAGAAGGGAGGGGAGGTATATTATTTAAAAATTCTCACCTGAAATTGAATATACTGACCTAATAAACAAAACCCACTTGTATCACTCAGATGAGGAAACTATGTCCCTCTCTTACTTTAGTCTGGCAATCCATTCATGGAGACACCAAACTGAACCCTGAAGGAAGTGGTGCTTCTTGTATTGTAGTTGTCATTTGTAGGGAGGAGAGTGACTTGGATAAGATACACCAATAGGGTTAGGCTCGTCTATGAGCTCCAGTTTATCTAAAAACAATACAGATCACAGAATACATGTTCCTATAAAAAGACTAAGACAAAAAATCCTGAAGCTGACTCATGACCTCTTGTATTGCCATTTTTTGATGGCAATAATGATGATAAATTGCAATAGACTCTAATGAATAAAGCCAGGTACCCTGCTGAAGCGGACCATTAGTCCCTTTCTCATGAGCTGCCACATTGTGGAAGGTACAAGTAACAAAAGACCCAACCTGCAGCTCTCCTAAGAGCTAAAGCAAGATTCATAGGCCATTCAGATAAACATGAGGAAATCTGGTAGACAAAACTCACAGTATATGTCCATACTAACTAAAAATAAACTCAACTTCATGAAAGTGTAAATGGAAAATAAAATACACAACCAGATCCCATTAAGTGGAAAGTCAAAGGCGATAGACAAGAAGATAATCCATTAATTGACTTATTTAACCACCAGCAAGTATTCATTGAATATCTACTATGACCCTGGTGCTTTTCTAGGCCATGGAGATCCAGTGATGATCTACACAAACAAATATCTCTCTCCTAGTAGGGCTCATGGTCTAATTGTGAATAAGCAAAGTTTAGTCAGATATACAATATGTTAGGGGGAGATGGGCAAGAGGAAGGGAAATGAACCAGAGAAGAAAAAGGTGGAGGGTTGAAAGGTCGTTAGCCACATGTACTCAGGAGCCAGAAAACAGGAACTACTAGAGTATCTGGGAATTCGTATGAAGACTAAAGTGATCTGGGAAAGGACAAAAGGAGACTAAACCATGGTGATTCCAAGGCGGAGGGTGGGGAGAGGCCTGAGTAGAGGGTAGGTTTTGTAAGGGGACATAGAATAGACATGTGGGGCCATGCTTTCTTCACGGTTATGATGCGGAAGTGAGGAAGGGAGGACTTTGTTCTGTTTCTTTTTCTCTAGAGCAGGGGTGTCAAACTCACTTTCACCATTGGCCACATCAGCCTCACGGTTGCCTTCAAAGGGCCGCATGTCATTTTAGGACTGTAGAAATGTAACTACTCCTTCACAGTTCGGAGAGCCTGTAGAAACAAGATGGAGGGCTAGATTCGGCCTGACGGTCTTATGTTTGCCACCCCTGCCCTAGGGCATATGGAGGGCTGAGCTGCCCTCTGGACACCTGGGCTAGCCAAACCCTGCTCTTCCTCCTGACTCATCCTAATGGAGGTTGGGCAGGAAGGAGGGGTGGTCAGCACTGGAAAACCAGAAATACCTGTTCGCTTCTTTGTCTGTAGCAGGTGGAGGTGGGGAGACCGGTATGGAGAAGCACTCCCTCTTCCTCCTGATGATAGTGGGACCTAGTCGTAGCCTCATAAATTTATTTTAATTTTACTTTAAAAAATATTGTATTTATTTATTTTCAGAGAGAAAGGTAGAGAGAGAGAAAGAGAGGGAGAGAAACATTTATGTGTGAGAAACACCAGTTGGTTGCCTCTTGTACGCCCCCAAAGAGGGACCTAGCCAGCAACCCAGGCATGTGCCCTAACCATGAATTGAACCGGTTATCTTGGGTTCACAGGCTGGAGTTTAATCCACTGAGCCACAGGAGCCAAAGCTATTTTAATTTTACTTTAAAAACATATAAAACATTGAAAAAGTCCACTTGTGCTCTTAAGGAAATCAAACAATGCTTCTATTTGTACATTAA
Source organism: Noctilio leporinus (assembly GCA_004026585.1). Lineage (NCBI taxonomy): Eukaryota > Metazoa > Chordata > Mammalia > Chiroptera > Noctilionidae > Noctilio > Noctilio leporinus. The sequence goes on along the minus strand of PVIW01006272.1, from coordinate 856 downwards.
AACCATAACAAGAGGACCACAGAAAGATGTAAAGGACAGGTATCAGAGAAAATGAAGAAAAACATAAGGCCATGGAAGATTTAAAATTGCATTAGAGGTGGTCATAGTATTCTGGAAATGCTATTAGAAGAGAGGTAAGAGGTAAATAGTGTAAAATTATAAAAATGAAAAGGCAAAATTATAATTATCTTATAGATGCTGTGGTGCCTCTCAAGGAAAACAAAATAATCAACTTAAAAATATAAGGATAATAAGTGCTCACTAAGATGAAGTGAAAAATAATGCATATATATTTGCTTTCTTATACACAGACAATAAAAATAGAAAACGAAACAGAAAAAAACTCATCAAAACATCATAAACATATGAATATACTTAGAATCCAACTTTAGAATCCCTGCTCAGTATTTACATGAATAAGCTAACCAAATAAGCACTGTCATGAATATTAGAGCCTCTGGAACAAGATCACATTTCATGCAGCAAGAGAAAATGGAAAATGACAAAAAGGGGCCTCTTCTTAGGTAAATCAGCTTCCTGTTTATGCAGATGTAGTGAAAATTCTATGGAGTGTATTTGCCTCTGTCTGGCCAGAACCAAGTCACCTCCAGGGCCCCTGTCCTTGCACATAACGCCCCTCTCAGCTTCCTAATGGGAAAAGGCATTCTAAATAGCAAAGGCAGGCAGGTACCTTAGAGCAACGCATGTATAGTGTGTGACACCACACCTAGGTATTTTTCACCCTTTTTTCTTCAATGGGATGTTACAATTGCTCTTAACGTAGCCTCCTAGAGTTCTTTTTTTGTTTGTTTTTGTTTGTTTTGTTTTGTTTTTTGTTTTTCTTATTCTTTTTTTT
>PVIW01006271.1:0-90249 GCA_004026585.1 Noctilio leporinus | reverse complement strand
GCTCACCTGCTTCCTCTGCTTGGTGGCTGACTATCCCGGCACGTCCCACCGGCTCACCTGCTTCCTCTGCTTGGTGGCTGACTATCCCGGCACGTCCCACCGGCTCACCTGCTTCCTCTGCTTGGTGGCTGACTATCCCGGCACGTCCCACCGGCTCACCTCCGGCGGTGCCCTCGCTCCCGGCACCACAGGCCTTCATGCACTAACACTTCAACAGGCTCCTGAACAGAGACCTGTTGTGTTTTTTTCCCTTTGAATTTTATGACTAGGGTTTTTCCAACCTACTTAGTATGCATTTGTACTGGCAAAAATCTGGGATTTTTACGTCTGATGGGAGGATCCTACGCCCCCACCATCATTTTCAGATGGAGACAAGAAAGACGGGTTCCTCACCACAGCTCTCTGACCCCCACAGCACTTGATGAGAACCTGGGGGGTTTCTCACGGGGGTTCCCATGTGGGCGATGACAAGACTCTCTTGTTCCTTTCAAGATTATGTCTGTTTTTCAGCATTTTTACTACGATGCGTCTGGGTACGGGTCTCCTTTTGTTTATCATTGAGCTTCCTGGATATGCAGATTAATGTCTGTCATCAAACCTGGGAAGTTTTCTGTATTTCTTTGTATGTATCTCTTTCCTTCTTTCTTTCTCCCCTCTCCTGATACTCCCATGTTGTATATGCTGGTACACTTGGTGGTATCTCACATTTTTCTGAGAGTCTGTTCACCTTTTTAAATTCCTTTCAATTTTAAATCCCCTATTTCCCCTCAAATCTCCATCGTTTTCAACAGTATCTATAGGCGCAAATGTTCAAATAGTCTGTTTCAAATACAGTCAGTTCCTTTCAAGAGAGTGTCTGAGTTTTTCCTCTTGCAGATGACGGCTCCCGCCCCAGGCCACGTCTCGGTCCACCGCTCCCGAGCTGGAGGTGGGTACGGTGGCCCACGTGGGAAAGGGGCCCCTCCTGCCTCATGGGCAAGGTGCCAGGCAGGGGCACCTTGGGTCTTCTCAGCTGGCCCCCCTCATGGGGAACCTCCATCAAATAAGTGAGCTGAAATGATCAATGCCCCGATAGCCCTGGCCCGCTGTGCCCAGGGTCCAGTGCCTGCCCTGCAAGTGGGGGTCAGGTGGGAGAAGGGAGCCCCCACCCTCTCAGCTGCTTTGCCAAGAATTCAGCAGCTCAGAGCTCAGGGAGCTTCATCCGCAGCATCCTGTGACTGAGAGCTGAGAGGACAAGGAGCGCCACCCGTCTTCCCAGCCATGACCTGCTAGAGCGGGATACGCGTGGGGCCGGCAGCAGGGAGGGCGTGAGCCGTGCCCCAAGGGCCACCAACTCTCCGCTCTTATTTCTTGGTTTGCCGGGCGCTCTCAGGAAATCTTCAGCCTTCAGGGTTCTTAAAACATGATCCTTGCCAGCTACGGGCAGCTCCCGTTTGCCACAGGTCCCAGCCGCTGCTCCTCCTGCCGTCCCAGTGAGACTCGGAAAGCATTACTTCCGGCCATGCCTGCACACTCTGTCTATTCTGGGGAGGCTGGCATTAAGGACAAAACACAACTGCTGGGACACCAGACTTGAACCACAAACTTATGAACATCGTAAGATGTCAGCAACACTTCCTAAAAATGATATCAAATTCTTTCCCCCCAGAATTCATCTTCCCTGACATCTGTTCATTTCTGAAATGTTCAGGATCTCATTATCATCAGAGCAAAAAACGGTGCTTCTATTCCCACCTTTGTGCCTGATTATAAAGTCTATCACCAGAGCTCTGCTTTGGGTCCTATGTTTTATAAATATTATACGTAATATCCACAGGGTAAGACTACTGACTTGTCAAATGAATACACCAGAGCATGTACATCACTTGGGTCCAACTTGAAGCCACAGACCACTGTCAGGGCCACATCCTGGCTGCAGATCAAGCCTATGGGGTCAGGTGAGGTGTTTCCGCAGGGAGGTCAGAGGCAGGGTCGTCAGAGGCAGGGTCTCTGGCACAGAGGAGAGGAAGGAAGCCCAACGGCTAGCAGGAGTGGTGCTGAGTGAGGCAACGGAGTTGGAAATGAGCAATGGAGCAAAACCCAGAGGCATTAGGAGGAGACCCGAGGGTGGGCAGGAGCCAGGGTAGATGAAGACATAGATGGGTCAGCCCTAGAGACTGAGCAGGGTGTTAATTACATGACAGAAGCAGCAGAGGACAGAGGAATCATGCTGGACAGTTGAGGGGGGACAGTGTATGTATGCATATGTGTGTGTGTGTGTGTAAGTCTTATTATACCAAATCAGTAATAATAGATGTCTATATACAGCATCTTTACATCTATGCACACACAAAACCATTTTTAAAAACCTACATATGAAAAGTACGTATGTGTAGATAAATACACGCTCCCAGAAAAAGGGTAAAACCAATAGTAAAATGTCCACCTTTGAGGAATTAGAAATTCGGTGCACTATTCTTGCAACATTCCCGCAGGTGAAATTAATTGAAAATTTAAAGAAAGTTTTTTTAAAGCATGATTTAACCATCAGAAAATTCCAAGGGTGAGCCAGGAAAGATCCCGTCCTACATGTCTAGCCAATAGGTGGCGCCAAAAAGTGCGCTTTCCACAGGGGCAGGACGCGCAGGTCTGAAGGCCCTGCCTCAGCGTCCAGGTGGACGCAGTGACCGCTGGCATGCGAGGGTGGGGGCTCCACCCCTCTCCAAGGCCTCCTTTCCCCTCGGCCCAGTAAAAACCACCCCCTACTTCCTGCTGCGAGTTCAGGGGTTCTCCTGGGCATGGCGGGCTGGCTTCCAGGTGAGGCCCTTCCACCTGCGGACGGCGGCAGAGACGGACGCGTGTGTTCAGCGGGCTGGTGCCCGAAAAGACTAGCCATTGACCTCATTCGCTGGTAGGCTTCCTTCTTGTTGTTGCAGGCTACGTGGGTCCACGACAGGAAACGGTTTCATAAATACAAAAATGACATGAAAAACATCCCAAGTTTCTCTTAGGACACAATGAACCAGAGCCAACGGGTTCTGCACCATTGATTTCACGTCCCAGAACTGAATCTGTCTCGGCAACTCGCATTGGCTCCGTCTGACTTCACATTCCTAGAATTCCCTGCTAACGTCCATCCGAGGTGACATTTACAATAACCAGTTGCCCAGGAACCTAACCCAAGAGCGTTTTAATACAGCCTCTTAGACTCTGGCATTCTCATAGTATTACTTCTGGATTTACAACTTGGCACGGAGCAGAGCTTTGAAAAGTTGTGTTCAACTTAACGAACCCTAAGAGCTGTTAATCTGGTGTTTTATTTTTCTGTCTGTAACACTTAAGTGGATCACTGGCAGTTTTGCCCCATTCCTAGTCTCCACACAGACCGTGGTCACTGTGCCTGGGCAAGTGCAGTCTGGGTCGGAGGGAACCCAAGTCGACCAGATGAATCTCTTTGTGGGGTGAGCAGACAAGGCTGCAACTCCATGGGACAGAAGACATCAAACCGGCCTCCAGGGTCTGGAAAGTAAGAAGGTCCCTCCAAAACCAATTTCAAGTTGTTTTTTTTTAAAGTGCCAACGAGCAAAGGACAGCGAGGAAAAGCAGTGACCGCCACCACTTGGCAGGCAACTCCCTTGAAAACAGCCGACTGCTCCGCGTTCTCATCAACGATTCCGCGGTCCAGGAGAAAACAGCAGATGCCAGCACACCTCGCCACCGGGAGGGGGTGGACGTTAGGCACCCCAATTTCCCGCTTTACTTGGTGGGCCCTGCTTCTCCCGTTATGTGCAAGTCATCAGAGAACTTCGCCTCCACAATAAAGCGCAGCAGCTCCCGAGCGCCCCCTGCCTGCTGTTTTCTTCCCTCCCCGCCTTCCTCCAAGACGGGACCAGATCTGGGGGACACAGAACAGCGACCCCCCAACACCTAGGGCAGCAACTTCAGCGGGAGGAATCAAGGGCTGGTGGTTTATTTTCTACAGCGTCTCCCTGAGCGTCATCTCCATGAGCAGTGCTGTGCAGGGAGGAGGCCAGGTGGGGTTCACTATGGCTGCAGGGCACGGGGAGGGGTCAGGTGGCCGGCAGACACGGGCTGCGTGCCGCGGGCTGGGGCTGGAGAGGACGGGGACCAAGAGGGGGGCTGCCTGGAAAGCCACGTGCAGAGGACCTCAATGACCACACACAGCGACTTGGACGGGGCTGGGAGCTGCCGAAAGCAGGCAGCTTTCTCCAGGGCTCCACAGCAGAGCTGCGCCCCGTCCCGTTCCCCCCGAGCGTGTGCGCACACGCTCCACCCCAGCTGCACTCAACATCCCTGTCCTGAGCCAGGTCCCACACGGGCCGCACGCTTGTCCTCGGGACAATAACGTGGCTTCCGGCGACGGGCAGTGGGGCACATTTGCCCTGCACCTTCCTGTCAGGGTTCCGGTCTTCCAACCTCTCCCGCGCCACCGTCATGACCCCAAGTGCGTCTGTCATTTGGTGTTGGGTCATCGGTAACAACTGAGCAGTCTCAGGGCCTGGCGGCACTGCACCAGTTCGGATGCGCTGCCCCGTTTCAAACCGGAGCAGAATCGCCGTTTAGGGAGTCGTGGAACAAGCCCACCTGTCGTGGCGCGGAGACAGCGGGGGAGGACGTGGACGCGCGGTTTCGGGGAGGGAGCACGGGTTTCGGGGAGGGAGCGCGGGTTTCGGTGAGGACGCGCGGGTTTCGGGGAGGGAGCGCGGGTTGCGGTGAGGACGCTCGGGTTTCGGGGAGGGAGCGCGTCTCCGCTCGCAGAGAAACAAAGGGGAGCCCCCCCGCCCCCCGCACTCACCCGCGTTGGAGCCGGTCAGGTTGTAGCGCGCGTTCAGCTTCTTGATGATGTTCTCGTGGATCTGGTACCACTCGCTCTCCGTGTTACACCTGCAGGCACACGGACACGCCGGTAAGCGGGGTGGGGCGTGAGGGCCAGCAGCGACCTTCAGGCTCACCTGTGCTCTCCGGCATAAATGCTGCCACGCATTTCCTTAAACCTCTCCAGAGCTCCTAACTACCTAGGCAGCCAGCAGGGGCACCCCAAGGTGAGGGGGTGTGCCCCCGGGGGCTGCCTGACCCCAGCCGCACGCCAGCTGCACCTAGAATCGCTCGCTGGTACCATGACGGCAGCACGAGGCAGCGGTGCGGAGCTGCACCTGGAAACCAAAGCCAGCTCGCGCCTGGAGGTGGCCGGCGGCGAGGGCTCCAAACCCAGAACGTAGGCCCTGCCCGTGGTTGGCTCTGGGCACGCCCGTGGGGAGGGGGGAGCTCAACGTGCGGTGACCCCAAACCATGCGCAATTTAAAAGCCACTTCATTTAGGACTTGGAATTCGGCAGCGATCTCTTGGTGCAGTTTCTGAGTTGAACTGGCTTCCCCGCAAGGAGACGTAACGTTGGAGCCCTAACCCCAGTGCCTCCGAATGTGGCCTTGTTGGAAAGAGGGTCTTTGTACAAGCTATCGGGTTAAACTGAGGTCACGAGGGGGTCGCAACCCAGTAGAGCTTTGACCTTCATCCTTATGAAAAGGGCTCATCTGACCACACACACACACAGATGGTGTCGATGGCAGAGCGCGGGCAATGTCGTCCCAAGGTGCTGCAGGTGACCAGCGAGCAGCGGCAGACACGAGGAGAGAAGCACGGGACCACTCTCCGACCTCTGCCTGGGCCTGGTGGCCTCATGAGCCAGCCACCCTCTGTCCCCTGAGCTTCCTTTCCCAGTTCTGCTCCATTTCTCTGAAAACCCCTTGCAAAGAGTCATGAAAAACGGATGAACACTGAAGGTCAAGGCAAGTTAGACTTTAGGTTCACAATTAAGCACTGGGCCCAGAGGGTGGCCTGTCCAGCAGAGACACATCCCGTGTCCTGGGTGTCAATTCTCCGAGTCCTGGGACAGCCACTGGCGCCCCGCACACCGCCCGCAGCACGTCCACAGAGGACCAAACCTCAGTGGTGCACGGAAACACACCGTCCCTCACGCCCACGACCCAGAAAGTGGCCAGTGGGCTGAGTGCCCCCGCCTCGCCCTGCCAGGTGGCCTCTCACATGTACACTTTGAGGACCAGGTCGTCCTTCGTCTCCCCGGTCAACAGGTCAGCGATGCTCAGGACGGCGCAGCCGAAGGGTCGCCGGTACTGGACGCTGCAGGCGTTCTTCTTTTCTCCGGCCCCCATGCGACCTGTCCCGGTACAAAGCAAACACTGTCAGGAAGCCACTGTGTCAGGGTTTCAGCAGACGGTCCACGGGACATGCCCTGGGCGCCGGTTCCAGGTGACCTAAGCAGCCACTTGGCTCTGGACTTGCCTCTGCTGGGCCCAGGGTGCGTGTGTCGTGGCCATGGAGCTGCAGCCACTAGGGGATTCCGCCCAAACATGCCTGAGGGAGGTGCAGGAGGCTCAGGTCGGTGTTTCTGGTTTTTAAAATGTCTGTGTTTATGGCCCTGGCTGGTGGCACAGTGGACAAGGCGCCGGCCTGCAAACCCAAAGGTCGCTGGCTCGATTCCCAGCCAGGACACATAACCAGGTTGCAAGTCAAGTCTCCAGCCACGTCCATAGCTGGTGGCAGGTGAAAGGCAACCATACATGGATGTTTCTCTCCCTCTCTGCCTCTCCCCCTTCTCTCCCTGGAAATAATAAAATCTTTTTAAAAAAGAAGAAAGAAAAAAAAAGTCCGTGTTTACAAAGCTAGTTCAAAGTCCCCCTTTGGAAGGGGGCAGCGAGCGTGTCGGAATGGGGGTCCTTTCCTGGGGTGGGGCGCCGGGCTCTCGGGGCTGCGTTCACCCTGACAGGTTCCGCTGGGGGCGGTTCCAGGCCCCTCAGCACACAGCACGCAGAGCTGTTTTCACCCCTCCCTGCAGTTAGTCACCAGTGGGTTGTTCTGGAGGCAGAAAGTCCACTGGGGCCGAAATACCGCAAGTTAATATCAGGAAGAACATTTAAAAAAAAAAAAACCTGCCCGTCTGTTCCTAGATTCTTGGCAACCATCAGCCAGCTGGTCCCCTGGGACAAAGTCACCCACCACACAGGCAGTAGCTCTGCTTTTCCCACATCCGCGGTGCAGGGGGAGAGGGAGGGGTGAGAAGTCCACTCCGGCTTCGCTCTGTGGGCGGTAAGGACAGCGCCTCCCCGAACCGGCCTCGTCGTGGGGACGCGAACACGCAGTAGCCCCAACCTCTCACGCTGGCCCTTAGAACCAAAGCTACACCGCGGTCAACATCGTTGCTTTTTTTAGTTGTACAAAATGTAACACTTTAAATATCGTGTTTGCATGGCCTGATGCTGTCACATGGGACACAATTTCAACCTGCGTTTTCATATCATTTTCACTGGCAAGTCCAGTGCTTTATGAAGTCACTTTGGAATTTACTGATCAACAAATCCTATTTGTTACTTTCAGAATTGGTTTGAACAAATTTAAAACTTTGGTCATTCAAAGAAGTCTAGTTTATCCCTATTTTAAATATGGTAACAGGTCATTATCAGGCTGAAATGTACATGCCAATCTCCATCAGTATCACGATGAAAATTTTTTTTGCCACTTAATCATTTTCTTGCAAACTCAAGAGGACGACATAATTAAATTTCTGGAGTGGAGTATTTCGAACATCATCCAAGAAGTTTCTTAGGAAAAAACCCAAACTCTTAAGACCTCCCAGGGTCCTTCTAGCCCTAAATCCCCAGTGTTTCTGGGCAACATGGCTCAAGTCCCCTTTTCCCACCCTTCCAGCTAGAGCTGCAGTGAAAGAACATTTTGGGTGCTTGAGGAGAACCCCAAAGTAAGGGAGACGCAGGCAGCGCCCTCTCGGGACCGCCTAAGAGGTGGTCCAGCGAGGGGTCCGTCGCTGTCTCTGCCCCTGGGCCCTCCCCTCTCCGGCCTGCGGTCCAGGTCCTGAAACAACCATCCTGGTGTCCCCAGCTCTGGGATTGGTAACAGTTCCCAGTTCTGGTCAGATTCCTAGGGACACTGTCCAAGCAGAAAGGCAGGCAGGAGCAGGGAAGGTAACATTATTGAGCAACCCGCTAAAAGCCAGAAGGGGACACAGGGAGGTGGACAGCAGGCCGGGCAGGAGGACAGGAAGCAATTTCTCCTCTTTCCCTCCCTCCTTCCAAGCAAAGGCCTGGGTGCCAACTCCAAGGCAGGCCTACTGTTCCGCTCGGCGGCCAGCAAGGGTCTGCTTGCCCTTTTCCTGCAGGTACAGGAAACCTTCTAGACAAGTGAGTGTTGGCCCCCGAGACAGGAATCCTCCACACCTTATTTCTGCCGCAACTGACTCCAGGTGGGCAGAGGACACCGGCAGCCGTGCCGGCGAAGCGGTCATCTGGCCAGAGCCTGGCGTGCGGGGGTGGGGGAGGGGTCAAGGCATGCTGCGATCGCCGATTCAACATGCGTTCTGCCGCCTTAATCATAAACATCTTAGTCAAAAACGCCATCCCTGATCAACCTCCACCGCTCTGAAAGGCAGCCCAGTGCCTGCTGAACCACTGAAGCGGTTTCCTTGGCAACAACCCTGCGCAGGAAGGACAGGGCCGCCCACACCTCGGGCCGGTGGGCACCCTCGTCCGTTTTCCTCACAAAACCCTGCGGACACCTTTTTAAAACCCTGAAAGCCAAAGTGGTTTCCTTTTTCCTCAATGCTGAAGAACAGGTATTTGAATTTTAACCATGTTGACATGAAGATAGCCGACGCCACATTTTACAGTAAGAATTGGTACTGCAGCCCTGGCTGGTAGCACAGTGGTTAAGGCGCCGGCCTGCGAACCCAAAGGTCGCAGGTTCGATCCCCCAGCCAGGGCACATAACCAGGTTGCAAACCAGGTCTCCAGCCAGGTCTGTGGCTGGAGGCAGGTGAAACACAACCTTATATTGATGTCTCTCTCCCTCTCTGCCTCTCTCCCTTCCGCTCTTTCTGAAAATGATGAAATAAAATCTTAAAAATATATATATATAAAAAAAGAATTGGTATTGCAAGTTTGAACTTACAGAGCCAGACCAAGAATCACCCGTGTGTGTCCCTCTGTCCCGGGGACAGACAGCGGCTTTATCACACACGCACAGCGTGCTGGCCTTCCGCAGCGTGGAAGGCTCCTTCCCCCGAATTCTGTTCCCATATACCCATTTGCAAAGGGAAAATTAAAACAAAATAAAATCCGTCTACTTTTTCCATTTTTTCTACTGTGCCTCAAATATAAAAGGGGCATGAAATGGAAAAGGGTGTTCAGAACAGATTTTTTGATGGGAAAATCCAGATAAAAAGTGCTGGAGCAGCAACCTGCTTCTGAGCCTCCATGCACCTTGTGGTTTATCGTGAGCGTAAAGCAAACAATGGTGAAAATAAGGGTCCTTGTGTGGCTGCCTGTGGGGCGCCCCTGTCCCAGGGACCCTCCCAGGCCAGCAGTGCAGCTGCGGAGCTTCGCTGGCAGACCCGTGGACGCCTCACGGTACCCAGTCCTCGCCGAAGGCACCTGCTGCCAGGGGGCACTTGTGTCTAATGACCAACGAGCACCCAAGTGCATCGCGCCATGTGCGCGTGTCTCACTCCACACATGTGCACGTGTCTCACTCCACACATGTGCACACAGGACTGCAACGTGAACCAAGCTGGGTCCACGAAGTCTGTCTCTGCCCAGCACCAACTGGCGTTGTGTTCACAACCCTGAGGAAATCCAGCCCCTGAGGGTTTGGTTTATGCTGTGAACGCAGGTTAGAACTTAAAAGATAAACATAAATTTCTGGATGCAACGTGGCGTGGGAGTCCAACAGAACACAAACATCAGCACAAATCCGTGTGGACGTGGACGGGGGCGGGGAGGGGGGCATCTCTGGCCAGGGAACAGTTTCCAAATTCTGCGGCTCGAGGCTTCCAGCCTGGCTGTGCCTCCGAGTCGGCCGTCAAGCGGATCGCGGGGACAGGCCCCCGGGAGCTCCCGCACGGCGAAGGCGCCCCACCTACCGATCCGGATGATGTGCACCGTCACGTAGACGTCCCTCCGCAGATCGCTGCTCCCCAGGTCCTGCAGGGACGGAGACCGGTCACTGTCCAACTCATCACCCACGAGGAGGCATTTCAAGAGCACAGCACAGCATTTTTGCGACAACAGAGAAAACAGAGCCGCCCTCTGACCCGGCCATTCCACTTCCGGGTCTTTATCCAAACAACAAACCCACTAATTTGAAGAGACGCGCCCCCCATGGCCGCTGCAGAATGACTACGGGAGCCACACTGCAGGAGCAGCAGGCGTGTCCACAGGGGAACGCGGGGACACCGTGCGTACGCGCAAGGGGCCAGCGCTCGGCTGGGGAGAAGGACACGGGTCCAGCTACCACCCGGGGGTGTGCTGCAGGGGAGTGTGTCATGCTGGGGAAAACAAGTCGGAGAAAAGCAAACAGTGCAATCTCACTCGCACGTGGAATTAAAACAAATTAACATACGGAATGAAATGGGAACAGGTCTACAGAGATAAAGCAGCTAATGGTTGTCAAACGAGTAGAAATCGGGGGTTGGGAATGAAAAGCAAACAATTTCTACATCAAAAGACGACTATTGCCGGTGATCAGAGGACACTGCACACAGCTGCTAGGGGCCATCATTAAAATAAACGGGAGTTGTGTTGTGTTTCACAGCATTGTGACTGGTGACTTGGATCTCCTCAATGTTCTGTAACGTTGTCATTACCTTTCTAAACAAAATGTAGGCGTTCAATGCAAAAAATAAGAAGCAACACAGACACTTCTAATGGTGTTTTTGTAGCCAAAGCATATGGTTCAAATCCTGTCCTAAAATTACTGTGTCAACTTCACGGTAGGGTTGCTGATGCCAAATGCCAGTTACCGGGAGGGCCTCTAATGTCAGCCCCTCACTCCTTCAGCTGCGTCAGCACCTGCTGCTGTCACGTGCCACGCGGGGCCACCAGCACACACAGGACCTGGGTGTGACCGGGTGCCAGTGCCGGACCCCTGGGCGCTATGTCGCTTGCGTGCTGCAGACCACACCTGAGCAAACGCCCTGCATCTCTCCTGAGTCACCAGAAGTGCGGCAGGACGGCCGCGCAGCCGGGGGAGGCCAGGCCCACCTACCACAAAGAGAGCGCAGAGTCGTTCCGGCTTCTCCGGGGCCTTGGGAAGCCCGTTCCGGTTCAGCCTCAGGAAGAACCGCTCGCTGCAGGGGAAAAAGAAGGAGAACCTCTTGAAACCTGTTTCACGATCCAGGACTGAGCACGTTTCCCCGTGCTCTGCCTCCCGGGTGACGCTCCAGACTTATCTAGGTCATTCGTTGACATCACACGGGCTTCTAGGAAGAAGTGCCCCTGCGACAGCCAGCATTTGCTCCGCGTTTCATAAAACCGGTGAAGCAGGAACCGCAGAAGAGAAAGTGTAAACATATGTGCCAACAAAAATGAACTTCTAATGTTACAGAATTGTGCACTTGAAACCTATGTAATTTTATTAACCAATGTCACCCCAATGCACTTAATAAAATTCTTTAAATTACCTCTTAAGAGAACAGGTTTCCATGTCAGTGATCTCATTATTTTAAAAATAGAAAAATGGAAACAAATGCATTAAAAGAAAACATGACCTGGTGTGTTTTCATGTGTATGTCATGTTATTTGTTTAACATCATACAAGGGTGTCGTTCTGAGCGCTATCCATCCTTTGGTCTCCGCGCTGTTTCATGCTCTCCTAAGTCTATAATCCAAACACAGACAAAGAGCCCAAGAAATGAAGCATGAATTTTCTTGGTTCCACGAAGGACCAGAAAACCTCAACCTCCCCACACAACTTGCATTTCAAAGCACAGCTTTGCCCAGACTTGGTACAAACACAAAGTGATCAGCCCTTAACTCAAGTCAAGAAATACTTGACACCATTTCGATCCAAGGTAATGTGTTAAGACTATGTAGTTATGCTCAAAAAATAAAATATCAACCCAAGAAAAATCAACCTACCAGCTATGAACCTGGGACACCCCTGTGTTTGAAAGCCCGGTTGCGTGTAAGGGCTGCAGTTTGGACCTAATGCCCCGGCTCTGACCAGTAAGAGCTGCTGGCTGTCTTTTAGGACAGTCACATGTACCAGAAAAGAGTCAACCAACTACCTTTGGTACCTTGAGGCAAAGACTTCACCCCGTCTACTCTCACCCGTGTGACAGACAGAAGACAGTTCTCCCTGGGCATCAATGAAAGCAACCCCTCGAGAAAGGCTTCCTATATATGGCTGTTAATGTGCCTCATCATCTTAACCCTGAAGCAACATGGGGGTCAGAGCTCTTCTGTCTCAAGAGAAATGGAAAGAAGCAGATCCTTGATACAAGGGTGTCTTAGTAGTCTGCCTAAGGGACAGACAACTCTGAGTGTCTTTCAACCTTACTATCCAAGCTCACCTTTGCTTTACAAACAGCTGAGTGTTGAGAGGCTAGGCTGCCAACTCAAGTGATAGCTGTGTTAGGACAGCAAAGCATTCAGTTTCCATTGAACATTCAACGAAACAACAGAAGGTCATTTTTGAAGTTGTCAATGACTCTACTGCCAACATCAAGCTGGCTTCCTGACTCCTTTGCATGATTCAAAGCCATTTATTTTTCTTTTCCGAGACTGAAGTTCCCTGAATGAGAACTCTTTTTGGGAAGGGAAAACTCAACGAGGAAAGGGATGCAGTATTTTGTAAAGTCATTCGTAAGCGACACACAGGTCACCTGCTGTCTCACACTATCCACGCTAATACCAGACCAAACAACTGGCTGAAGAAGGGAAGAAATGATTTGAACTGACTGTGGGTTTAAGGAAAATGAAACTGCCCTTAAGTTCAGAAGACTGGGACCCTAGCAATCCCAATGCTGAATTCAAGTGAATCCTGAGAACTCACTACACTGTTTAACTGAAAAACCCAGAAAACACTTGTTGCCATCTAGCTCTAAAAACCTTGCATAAAAACTTCACGGGAAAATGAGTTCCTCAGAGAAATAACAAAAAGCAGACAAGGAGGAGCTCTATCGGCATGATATCTGATCTGTACATAGGCAGCGGGTCCTAGGAATAAAAAGTCTTATTCTCCTGAGAATTTACACAATTTGGTTAGTGCCAACACTACATTTTTTGACTTTCCAAAAGGGAGTGAATCACTCTGATCTCCACAGGGTAATTATTCTGACCTTTCTAACAATGCCTCTTTTTTGGAAAAAGTGTCTGTGGTGGGGAATCCCCAACATAAAGCAAGTATGAGGTCTTTGTAAGCACTTGGGATCGAAGCATGAAATTATCTGCAAAGGCAAAGAAACCTCAAATGGAAACAGGCTAAATAATAAAAATCTAAGAATTGAAGCCCTGCAAAAACAGTAAGTATAACCCATCGTTCGTGCATTTATTACCTCAGAAAGTTGTTCTATTTTTAAAAGAAAGTCAACATCCAATTTCCCTTCCAGCAGCTTACTGCAAGATTCTTAACATTTATCACAACTTTAAAAAATAAAAATTAAGTCATCATTAAATAGTTCCTATTAACTAGGTGACATGTGCAGTTAAACTTTTATAAGGTCCAGTCCTTCTGGTAACAGGGAAGCCACGCAGCCTCTAAATTGAGCCTCGAGTGTGACTGCACAGAATAGGTGCGTTATTCTTGTACAGGGCTCCAGCCTTCACAGGGTTGGAGGCAGCTTTCGGCCCTGAAAGGTTAGGAAGCATTGCCTCCCACACTACAATCACGTTTGTGAAATGAAAATCAGCCCATGCGTTACCATACAAAGAGGTGGTGTAGAAACCTAACCTTAAAAAACATCTTCCGACTTAACAGGATTCAAGGAGCAGAGTGTATGTTCTGGGAGGGCAGACACTTTCTCCGTCTGACTCACCGTGGTGTCTGTAATGCCAGGAAGACAGCGGACATCGCTGGCCCAGGAAACACCAACGAGTCAGCCCAAGAGTGCGAAATGGACGGTGAAATGAGAAAAAGATGCAGCCCAGTGAACTTGTGGGCGAAAATCCCTCCATGGAAAGACGGGAGCAGAGGCTCTATAGTCATCTGCCGGTTTCCACCGTGCATGCCGTGCGCGCCAGGCGCCCCGGGAGAGCCTGGTGCTGATGCGCTCGCCACGCAAATCCATAGCGAGAACGTTTCTGTGTTTCTGCTGAGCGCCGACCCCCACTTCTCTCACAAGCACACCCCCCTGGAGTGGCCGGATCAGAGGGAAGATGCAGACAGCAAGGGCATGCCCTTGAACGTTGCCTCCACAACAGCAAGGACAGGCTCCCAAGCTTCCTTCCATCCGCCAACTGCACGGGGGTCAAGCGCCCTGAAAGGCCGCGGACACAAGGCCAGGGAGGGCCAGGCCTGCGCCTCACCAAAGGTCTAACGAGGGGCGTCATGCACAGCCTGGCGCCAGCCCTGACACCTCCTACTGCACAACGGCACTGGGACCCCGGGCTCCTTGCGGCGGTTGGTTTGGGAGACTGCAGTGCGTTAGTGGGGAACTTAGGAAACCTCAATCGATCTGAATTCCTCCAGCAGCGGACACAGGAGAGGAGACAGAGAGGACCAGAACCCTGCCGGGAAAAGGCAACAATCTGCTCATCGTCTAAGACACGGGAATCAAGGTGGAAGGGCCTGCTGGTCACATCCTAGAACACAGCACTCTAAGTAAAAAAGAGATAAGTGCTTGGCACAGAAGGGAAAAAGAAAGCCAGTTCTGAATGCATTTACTCTAGGGGGTTTCAGGATTTTGCCACTTGGAATTCCCAGCATCTATTATTGTAATACAGCAGTAATTGACAATTCCAAAAATAATTGGAACTGCGTGGCTCTTGAAATGCTACAGAGAAAACACCGGACCACTTCTACCCTAGGTGTTCTCCACATGAATAGTTGTTTCTCTGCTTGTTTTTGTTTTAATTTGGACCTTCCTCCTGGGCCATTTCTTAAAGTCTCTCCTATTAACGACACCACCATGCCTCAAAAGCAATTATTTGCTTTTCTGCTGCATAACACAGAAGTGTGACCAAGGGGGAGTAAACCATAAAATGTGATTCACTTCGAAGTGACCACAATCTCAATTTTTCATGCATCTGCCGGCAGAATCAACCTATTGGAGAAGAGGGAGATGCAAGGACATGAGGGAAGGTCACTAATGTAGAGACACCCACGGTGACCCCCGGAGCAGCCAGACAGAACAGGTAAACGCCCTGGGCCGGATGGATGTGTGATGCCGCCATGATCCGTGGGGGGTCTCCGGGTGCCCCCAGGGTCTGCTTCTGTCCTCCAAGGTGACCCCTGCAGGAAGGTCAGCCTGGCTTCCCACACCCCTGCTTTGCTTTGCAGCAGCTACAATTTGGAATTAGTTATACAACGTAACACTGTAAACAAGAGCTCTATGCCAGCTCTCCCAACGCTGGAACAATCACGCTCCTAACTTATGTCCAGAAGGTGGGATGGGCACGAACATGCCACAGTAAGCTGCAAGGGGCACAGAAAATGAGAAATGCCAGCACAGCGCCCAGAGAACTAAAAACTCACATTACATCATGGACTATAGTATATACATAAGACCATGAGCACTTTTCCTAGTCCGGGCTGAACTCCTCCCTCTGACAGCTTCTGAAAAACAAGTCCCAGTAAGGAACGTGAGTCCTTTAAAAAATGAAAATCTTAGCCCTGGCTGGTGGCTCAGTGGATAAGGTGCTGGCCTGCAAACCCAAAGGTCACTGGTTCGATTCCCCGGCCAGGGCACATAACCAGGCTGCAAGCCAGGTCCCCAGCCAGGTCTGTAGCTGGAGGCAGGTGAAAGACAACCATACACTGATGTCTCTCTCCCTTCCCCATTCTCTGAGAATAACAAATAAAATCTTAAAAAAACAAAACATAAAGCCGTTAGATGTAGCCGGCCTCTGGGGAGACCTGCCTCTGGGGAGACCTGCCGGGAGCCACGCCACGAGCCCCTGCATTTCCTCATCACTTGCCAGATCCCCACCTTCTCCCTCTTTCCCAGCAGTGGGGTTTCAGGCTCCAGCCCCAGCAGCTCCCCACCTCTGGAGCAGCAGCATCTGGGGAGCTGGCTTGCGGCCAGTTTCACAGGTGTCTCATTGGAGGGGCCCCAAAGTGCTCAGCAATCCCATCACCATTCCCAAACTCGTGTCCCATCCCGCTTCCACTCCAAGGCCACAGCCGCGTTCCTGCAACTCACTTTCAGTCCACGTTCTCCTCGTCTTCCCTCAGCTCCCCCACGGCAGAGGGCGCTTCCCCAGGTCACTCACAGAAGGTCCAGCCCAAACCCGGTCTCTTGTCACGCTGGTGCCCATTTCCCTGCCTGCCCCCGGCCCCAGCGCCCTGCCTCTAGTTCCAAGGTGATTCCTCACGTGCACCCTGGACCCCCTGCCATGTGCCCCGGGGTCCACGGTTCACCCCCGGGGCCTCACCTGCAGGCTCACAGCGGCTCCCCACGCACCTGGGCGCTGAGGGTAGGAGAGTGGCGAGGCCACCTACCACCCACAGCCCTGGGCAAGCCCCTCTCCTTCGCACTGACCCAGTCCCTGGAACGCCGGTCCTTACGCACGGCTTTGCTGGGCATAGGAGCTATTTCCTCTCTCAGAATATTAATCTCCTCCCAGCCTCCGATTTTGCTTTATCCGTTGAGCCAGACTCACTCTGTAAGGGTGAATTGTAGTATTTGTTGTAATATTGAATGCCCCAGCCCAGTAGGGAAACAGGCCTCTCAAGTGTTGCTGCATACTTATCAAAAATAGCATTGCCAGTTCATGGGAACCCAGCAACGTTACTCCAGGTAGACTGGAATCCAGACCACCCAGGGGGCGAGTGACCAGACCAGACCAACAGCCCAGTCTTCTCTAAAGGGATTTTTTTAATGCCTGTTCTCATAGCTTAAAACATCTATCACATGCATACAACGTCAAAGGCAGCTAATTCATGAGCCATTCTGGTTTTATGACAGAATTTAAACCAAGCGCCCACGTACCTAACACGGGAATCCACAGGCACTCAAGTTCATCATGTTAATTCTTTGTTTTCCGTCTTTTCTCCTGAGGCAGGAGTATTCACAGGACATCACCCCCCTGATGGCATCCCAGGGCCAAGGTGCTCTGGCCCTTCCACAACCATGAGAACATCTACCTAGAGCACCAGCAATCACCCCCGACACCCAGTTGCTCTAAGGACCTGGGACCAAAGACTATGTGAAGCTTCTGCTCCTTTTGTGGCTTTTAAAAGGGTCTGCCCAGCAGCGGTCACGTGTCCAGCGGGGTGCTGTCACGTGGTGTTGCTGCACGTGACCCTCACACTGCCGCAGGAGGCGGAAGAGTGCAGCAGACAAGCTAAGCCACCGGGGAACATGAACTGTCCCATGGCCAGACCAGAACCCGGGCCTCCGGCTCCGCCGCGCCCGGTACCGCGGGGCTGTGTGGGCGAAGGAGTCGTGTCTGGAGGAGGGAGACATGCAGGTGCGGTGCAGAGCCCTGTGAGCACACGTCACCAACGGTCTGTGCCTCCCCAGTAACACACCACCAGTAACACGCCTTCATGGTATGACATGCTCCAAAGAAGGCAATCGCAGGCAATGTAAAACTTACATAGAAATAAAGCATTTCAGACCGAGTTCAGCAGGAGGAAGATAGAAAAATACGGCAGGTTGGAAAAGTCTGTCAACAAGCAGCCCGCAGAAAGTGACTTGAACGAAGTCCCCCGGACAAGACTGGCACTTGTCCCCAGCAGGCGGCCTTCTGCGGAAGGACCCGGCCGCTTCTGTCCCAGATACGAGCACGTGCCCGCAGCCCTGTCCGGAGCCCAGTGGCCTCCGTGACCTGCGGCGTCCAGGGAAACTTGTTCTCCGATGAGAAGACAAGACAGTCACAGGTTAGCCTGAAACCAGTGCGGCCTGCGCGTGGCCGGCGAGGACCCCCCAGGCAACAAGGGACAGAGTAGTAGTCGAGGTGGGAGGGCGGCCGGCGAGCTGCGCCGTTTCCCCACCGGAAGAGCTCACAGCCTGTTGCCCGTTTGCTGACCCATCGGCATGGGAAGGGACTGAATTGACGCAGCTGCCCGGCCCCGGACACCACGGCCAACTCTGCCACCCAGTAGTGCGACAGCCCCTGTGAAATGCAGGCCAAAGGAGACCCCTCGGCCCAGTGTAAAGTAGCCTGATTTCTGTATGTGGAAAACCCCGAGGACCCCAGCCCGCACCTCAGCTGCCGGGCACCCACACTTTCCCCCCTCCCGCCCCAGCGGCAAGCCCAAGCCGGGCGCCTCCTGGGAGACCTGATGGGCCCCGGCCTCCCCTCGCCCTGGGGGCCTCTGCCTGCCTACTGGCCCGTCCGGTCCAACCTGAAAAAGCTCAGACCCCTCTCACTCAGGTTTCTTAAAACAAAGCAGCAACAGCGACGAAAACCCTTGCCAGGCTCCTCTCTACACGGTAAACATTGAAGAAAGTGGAATTTTATAAACGTTGACGATAATGAAAATGGATGTTCCACAGCGATGAAGAATTCTGGCACTTGTTAAAATGCCAGCTCCACGACCTAACACCGTGGGCAAGAGAGTAACCCTGTGAGCCTCAGGTCCCCCACCGGTTACACACGGGGCTGTTGACAGCACTTCCCTCTCAGGGTTGTTACAAGGAATTAATGAGTTACATCGCCATCTCACACCTCTGACGCTTGCTTGGGAAGGTTCCCGAGTACTTTGGTCACCTCTTGATATTTGGTCTAGATGGGCTTAAGAGTCACATAATTATTTACTGGGAATTTGAAAAATACAATGTGTCCACTTTGATGAGCAGACTTTAGAGGTACCGTATCTTCCTTGATTCAACCCTGCAAAGTAACTCAGACCGGACAGCAACACCAGATTTCCACCTAAGAAGTGAGACCACAGTTCCACAGCCCCGGCTGCAGTTCACGAGGACGTCTGCAGACACCACCCCGGCCCAGGACCGGGGCACCCGGGGGGCAGGAGCCTGGACAGCTTCCCAGGCGCGCACCCGGGGGCTGGCGGAGAAGCAAGTGCCCGTTGCAACCCTGCGCAGCCAGCTCAGGATGCCCTGGCGGCCCGGATGCCTACCTGATGGGCCGGTTCTCCTTGCTGTCGAAGAGCGAGAAGATGACCTCCAGCTCCTCCCCCAGGTTGGAGCACATGAGGCTCTTCATCTGCACGAAGAGGTGGTGGCTGCTGGCCTGCACCGGGGTGTCCTTCTTCCGATGCCGATGCTCCATCTGAAGGACAGTCCCAACACAAAGGTGACCAGGGAGAAACACGGGGACTCGACGCCACAGCGGCCGGGCGGTGGTGTGACCGCGGCCTCTTGCGCCACACGGACGCGCTTCGGCTTCCCAGGGGCTCACCTCCCAGGGCACCTGCTGTAGGTGGCGAACATCTGAGGTCGACGATGCCCTGGCCGCACCTCACAAGGTGTCTGGCCTTTATTTGCTGCCAAGTCCCCTAGGTCAACCATAACGTTGGGTAAAACCTGAGGGAAAACCTCAGCTGTTACTCATGCAAAGGATGCGATGCATCTAGCCTAGGGCTTCCCGGCCCCCGAGGAACCCGCAGCAAAGGGAGCCCTTATCCCAGGTCCAATCCCAGGGCCGTTAAAGGAGAACTTTGAGGGGATGGGGCCCCCGAAAGCGGTCCTCTGAACAGCCTCCCGGTGCACCTTTCAGGTGCAGCAAGTTGAGAATCACTGGCTGAGGTCACGTGCCCAGAAGCAAATCACGGCTGAATGGAAACACACTCTGCGTCTTTGGCACAAACGGTGCCTGGCACGCCCACCCCTGTGTGCCCACCAGTGACCAGCGCGCGACCCTGCGCCCTGCGCCCAGACGGGGCCTCACAACGCCACCCTGCCCTCCCCTCCCCTCCTCCTCCTCAGTCTGGGAAGGATTTGGGGGTAAGCAGGTATGATTACTAGGTTACCTCTTGGTAATTCACTGCTCTGGGGAACTGCTAAAAATACCTCCGTGAAAATACTGCCACCATCACAAAACTCCAAAGCAGGCTCACACCTCCCGGGCTGTAATTTGGGAGTGGCGGCGGAGGGACAAAATCCCATCTCTGAAATAATTGATGGCTGCAAAGGCCCCTGCCAGTGAGTCAAGGTGTGCTCACGGCTCAGCTAGACTGTGGACGAGGAAGATAAACAGATTGGTTCCAAAGATTACGTGACGCAGATGTTTAATCCCCATCCAACGCGTCCACTACCCAGTGAGTCCCTGACATCACGCTTTTCAACTTGGGCGCTAGAGACGGTCGGGCTGGGGGACGGGCCTGAGCTTCGCAGGGTGCACAGAGGCTTCTTTGCCTGCCCCCACCGGTGCTCAAATAGTTTAATCAAATATTTGACCTCCCTACCTAAATACAAGGATGTGACTATGCTATGGCCAATGAGATGTACGTAAGCCCAAGTACTGTGTGGAATTTGCAGGAGCATTCATTGAAGTAGCTGAATCAACTTTATTCTCTTTGCTCCTGGAGAGCAGATGCAATGGCTAGCGCTCCTGCAGCTATTTTGTACTTTGAAGTATTCCTGATGAAACTCACACATTGCATATCAAGACAGACAACACTGCCCCGGCTGGTAGCACGGTGGATAAGGCATCGGCCTGCGAACCCAAAGGTAGCTGGTTCGATTCCCCAGCCAGGGCCCAAAACCAGGTGGCAAGCCAGGTCTGTGGCTGGGTACAGGTGACAGGCAACCATACACTGATGTTTCTCTCCCTCTCTGCTTCTCTCCCTTCCTCTTTCTCTGGAAATAATAAAATCTTTTAAAAAAGAAAGGTATGAGCCTATATTCATTTTGACACCATGAAACCACATAACCCCAGAACACCTTGCTTCTGGAATTGCATATTGTGAGAGAGAAATAAACTATGATGTCCAAACTTTCATTACTTGTTTCTTTAAATATAGCCAAATATAATCTTAAGCTTTAGCATCAATTATTCAGGACACCTTGCCTATGTAATAAGGATTAACTGAAAATTTTAAAAGATGAATATTGAAGGAACGCTTACTTTGCCAACTTCATGTCAAGGAAAAGCTTTCTACCTGCATTTCTTAATCTTCATTTAAAAACATGGTAAGAACTACTGTCCCGATTACCAGATGAAGAAACTGAGGCTCAGAGATTAAGTAATAAATCCAAGATCATAGAGCTGGGAAAAGGGAGGGAGGTAAGTCAGATCGAGCTGTTGGGATCTATACTACAGACTTTTCATAATACTACAATGACCTCAAAAATGTGGACTGATTACATGCAAAGCACAGTACACTATGATTTTGGGTATAATAGAAGAAATAAAAGACACAGTGTCCACTCTTAAACAACTTCAACTTGAGAGATTTCAAAAACAGAAAATGAGAGACAAAACATGATATTCAACAAAAAGATGCCCCATTAGAAGATATGACCGACAACTAAATTACACAAATTTGGTTTGTTAAAGAAACTAAGAGGCAGTAAGGACTTTAACTTGGAATATTCATTTTATTCTTTCCACCTTCCGGCCTCCCTCCAGCTGACCTTGAACTGATCCTCTGCTCAGCCCTGCAGCTGTAAAGGTACGCAGCATGCAATGCCACTCTGGGAAGTTCAGTACAAAGGACATCCCCGACACACACAGAATTTATTTCGACTTACATAATGAGGTGTAGATGACCCCAACAGGTCAACGATTAAGGGAACTGAAAGGGGTATTAAAGAATAGCTTTCTCAAATCAGACGCAAACCCTCATGAATTCACTGATGATTTTTCCCAACACGTTTCAGGTACAAATCTCCGGTCAAGAATATGCCACTATAGCCCTGGCTGGTGGCTCAGTGGATAAGGCGCCAGCCTGCAACCCCAAAGGTTGCTGGTTCGATTCCCAGCCAGGGCACGTAACCAGGTTGCAAGCCAGGTCTGTAGCTGGAGGCAGGTGAAAGGCAAACCATACATGGATGTCTCTTTCCCTCTCTCCCTTCCCCTCTCTCCAAAAATCATAAAATCTTTAAAAAATACAAGGCAGATTGGAGCAGATCTGAGGAACCTAGATGCCTAGAAAATTATGAGTATTCCAAGCTCAAGGCCTCACTCCTCCTTAGTTTTCACAACAAAACAACAAGGTCAGGAGCTGCCGTGACAGGCAGTTCGATGGAGTATTTTAGGCTGGTCAAGGCCTCCGGCGCTGAGGAGCAGGCTGGGCTGTGGGAGGGTTGGACCTGCAGCTGGAGGCCAAGGGGATGCGTCAGGGAGCCTGACGGGGGGAGTCCCCCTCGGGGGTGAGCCAGGATCAGACACTGTCACTCAGGCCTTGTCCCGCATCCCACAGCTAAGCACGCACGGCACGTAAGCATGTCACTAGGCCAGGCAACCGCACAAAGAACGGAAGGACCTGACGCTTGTTGGGTGCCCCCGCCCCGATCTGGGAGTGGAGGGCTCAGTGCAGGGCGCCCTGTCGCCCCGAAATGGGCAGGGTCTCACTCTGCGCACGGCGCAGGTCTCCTCGCGCTCCATTCCCTTTCGCGCTCCAGTTAACCCTGGGACGCCCCGTCCTTACAAACCCAGGCGGGTGCCCGGCGAGGGGTGGGAGGCACAGAACCGGCACCTACCAGGCGGTACAGCTCGGTGATGCTGACGTCCTCCGGGTCCACCATGGCGTACTCCTTCCGCGGCACCAGGTCCAGGCCCAGCTGCCTGGAAAACAGGTGGCGAAGTTCACGGAAACGCCGCCCCGGGGGGCTGCGCTCCAGACAGCAGCTGCCGTGCTCTTGGGCCCTTTCTCACGGGCGGTGGTTGTCCCCACGGTGGCAGGGCCCCGGGCAGGAGCTGAGAAACTTGCAGTGACGAGGGTCCCGTAAACAGGGGCGGGGTGGGGGCTGGCACTGCCAGTGGGGCGGCCCTGCTGCCAGGGGCCTCCGTTACCTGGAGGGAGCCCTGGGCACCCACACAGCCTCGCCACCGACTCCCTTCCGCATGGGACGGTGGGGGTGGGAGCCAGGCCACCCTGTCCCGGGAGCTGGAGTTGCGGGCAGGGGCCGGCCTGCAGGGCGGAACCCGCACCCGACACCCGGTCGCATTGCTGATGGGGCCCCGGCACCGTGCACACGGGTGTCCTGCCTTCCCGGCCAGTTCCGCTGTCGGTCATTTGAAGAAACTGAGGCAAGGCAGGGGCGGGCGGGGCTGGGGCCACGGTTTAGTCCCTGTGTGAGGTCTCACTGCGCCCCTGTCACTTTCTAAGGCAACTCCAGCTTCAGTGCAGGACCTGGTTTGGGGCCGCCCGCCTCCCTCCATGGCCTGGACTCCTCGCAGGACACCACGCGATCACTGCTGGCAAGGCTGCACCAGGTCACCCATCCCCTTGGCTGCCCACCCCGCGAACATCCCACGGGCTGGTGCCCTGGTCACGCCCTGCAGATCAAGGCCACGACACCCCCACTCCGGGAGGGAGGCCCCCCTCCACGTCCCAGGCTCCCCTTTCAGGCATGGCCGTCTGGGGAGAAGGCCTCCCGCCTCCCGACACAGCCCGGCGTCCTGCCTCTGTGTTTCTAACTCCTCGGGAACCTTGTGAGAGGGGCCGTCAGCCAGGCAGCCCCGCCATCCTGAGGGGCGCTGTCCTCGGGAAGGTGAGAAGCCTGCGGCCCTCTGATGGCAGGAACTGTCTTGCAGAGACCAGAATCGTTTCTAAGTGTCTATCAGTTACGATTCTTTTTGAGAAACTTAACCATCTGTTTTCAAAGTACCCGCATGTTCTCCAACAAGTTCTCCACGGCAGCCCTGACCCAAGGGCGACCTTCGGAGGAGGGACAGGAAGGAGGGACAGGGAGGGGGCAACCTAGGGCAGGCACCGCCCCACAAGACTGCTGTCACGTAAATGGGAGACACGAGGGATTTCCCTCCCATGAGGATAGTGAGGAGGTCCCCCGAAAGCCAACAAGCGTGCCCCCACCAGGGACCCGACTGGTCAGCACCTTCACCTGGATGTCCAGCCCCAGGAACTGAGAGACATCAGGGTCTCGTTTCAGCGGCCCAGCCGGCACCCCGAGCCGACCGGCACAACCCCAGGGATCCTGTGGGGGTCTGGTCCCCATTCTCCTTCCCCCCAAAGAGAAGCTACAGGGTAGCAATGTAAGGCACGCCCTGATATGGTCGCTGCTGCTGAGGAAAAAGCAACCAGCCACGTGGAGGGGCCTCCGCCTTCCCCAGACGGGTCCATGGGAAGGGCCTCCCCACTCTGTCTGCTGGGGACACAGAGTGACACAGTGTGGTTCTCCGACCATCTCCCGTCCCAGGGCCACCCCGGCTGCTCGCAGCTGGGCACCCGACCCGAGGACAACGGGCCCAGGGACCGGCCAGCCGCCTGCAGGCAGCGGGTGTTAAGTGCTCCATGTGAACAGAACGACAGACACCTGGAAATCCAACACCATTGGCCCCAGGGACGGTCCCGGCGGTGGCCGGTACTCACTCGTTGCCCCAGTCCAGGCGGGCAGTGATGTGGCGTTTCACGTCCTTCATCCGGTCGTGGGTCAGGTGGCCCACCAGCACCTGCCGCCTCAGGTCCAGGATTTCGTTCATGATGTGCCACAGCCGGTGGAAGAGGTCACCTTCGTTTCTCTACGAGAAATGAAGCAGGCCCCACGGTCAGTCCCCAGACGGGGCAGGAGTGCGGCCACACGAAAGGGGGGCACGTCCCCTGCGCTCTCCTCCTTGGGGACAGATTCTTCCTTAAAGGCTCTCACCTCATGTCTGCAGACACACTCTGTCCACGGTCACACAGTCTGATGATACCACCTCCCTCCACAAGGGCCCACACGCCACATGAGCCTGTCCACCCAGACACAGCGGCCGCATCCCCACCAGGCACCACATCTGGAGCTAGACCTGCTCTCCGGGCTCTACTTCTTCTTATTCCTCCCTTTCCACCTCAAATACCCCTTTCCTTGGCTCCAAATTCTACTGCCAAGCTGCCGCCCCTGCCAGGAAGCCCTCCCTGACCTCTCTTCCTCATGCAATTTTCTCCCTCTTGAAACCCACGGCTGCTGGCCATCAAAACCAACGCAGTGGAACGCACTCTTTCCTGATCACTTCTTGCATGCTGTACCTCTCTGCAGAGGCTGGGCGCACAGAGGGCGCCCCGACTCTTTCACTGATGGGTTTTCACTGCCTGTATCGGGTCAGCACGTAAGCCTTTAAAAGCAATGGTGTTTCCTTTCTCGCTAACATTCATGAAGGTGCAGGGTGTTCCCCTGGGACACTCTCAAGTGCAGAGATGAGATCAAAGGCTGGCTCCCCACCCTGGCCTTGTCACTGACTAGCTCTGGCCTTGGAGTGTGCGCTCCGTCACCTGTGAAGGAGAACCGGTGCTCTCTTCCTGGGAGGCTGGTGACGAGGGAAGTGAGGAGGCTGGTCTCGGAGACCAGGCTGCCTCACCCGCATCCCAGACGCGCCCTTCCCACGCGGAATCGGCCAGCGGTTCCTTCTCTTCTCGGTGCTGAGCCGCTTGTCTGCGGAGCAGGTGTCCTGCCTGCCTGTCTGCCTGCCCCGCAGGATAGGGTGAGGATTGAGCTCCTTGGTTCCAACTCTGAGCAGTTCTTGGCCCCGAAGAAACACAGTGGGACTCGACTCTGGAACTAAACTCCCTCTAGAAGGCTGTGTGAGAAGCAGTTTGTTCTAAAACCAAGTCATCCTCCCCCAGGTAGCAGCATGAGGGCCTGCTGGGCGGAGAGCCGAAGTTCTGATCCACACCAGAGACGGTCCTTCTGCGCACAACTCGGTTGAGAACCGAGCTGCTGGGGACAGGGCCGTGTCGGGAACGTCAGCTGCTGCGAACACTGTGACCGTCACGGGCTGCACCCACAGTCAGTCCCTGCGAATACCGTGTCTCTACCGAAACGTACGTTTACAGCTTATCCAGAGACACTTAAGCCTTTAGGAGTATTCCCCCGTCATCTTTCTTAACTGAAGGATGTTTAGTTTCTAGAAAAATAGTATCCTAGGTACAGACCAGAAGGAACAGGGATGACCACTCATCTCAGGTCCTCTACAGCATCACGGGGCCCACGGCGAGTTCCGAGGGATGGGCCCCACGGCAAGTTCCGAGAGATGGGCGCGACACCCAGTCGTGACGTATTTTTTAGCTGAAGAACCCTTATATCCCCAACTCTCTCGTGCAGGGCAGGCTGAACAAGGGACGTGCTCCTGGGAGCCATTCCTGACCCTGGGATGCAGAAGTGACCTTGCCCTCCGCTTCAGCACCCAACGGAGCCTGGTCTCCTGTGGCTCCCCGATGCTCCGTCCCCCTCACCTTCCCACCCAGGCCCGGCACACAGGCTCCGGGTCGGGGCTCCCCGCTGGGCCTCAGCTCAGCCCTGCATGGCCGGCCGCCTATGAGGACCGGCAGCTGGATGAGAAAGGAATGGACGCCCGGCGTCACAGGAGCTGGTGTCCGTGGCTCCTGACAGGTGAACTCCATGTAGCGCGTGTAAAAATTAAACAGAAGAGGAAAAATAAAACTTGACCAAGTCAACCGTAGGAAAGCGAACCGCTGCTTCTAACAACTGACGGCCGGGAGGGCGCTTCGGAGGAAGAACAGCCTCTGGTTCCGTGGGACAGGACCAGAGGGGAACAAGAGCACATGCCCGGAAGAGCACGGTGCCCGAACTCCCCTGCAGCGCAGCAGAAATCAGCGCAGCTGGGCAGCTGGGGCCGTGGAGAACGGGAATGGATTTGCCTACGACCACCAGGGGGCTGAGCGCGGGCCCTGGACAGGTCGTCCCTGGGGGACGTGAGGGCCAGGCGGCGTGGCGTGGACCCCTCGGTGCGAGGCGGCTCCACCCCTGAGCTAGTAAGTGGCGTGTTCACGGCCTTTACACGGGGCTCTGCTGCTCGGAGCGCAGCTGGCAAGTCTCAGACCTTTGCCACGTGCCTCCAGCTCAGCGTTCCCTGTCAGGTCGGGCTCTCGGGCTACTTAGGACTGGCTAGCCTGACTTCCTCTCACCCAACAGCTCCCAGCGGAGAAGCGAGGCGCCTACACCGCCCAGAGGAGGTCCCCAGGACCCCGGCACAGTGGCCTTCCACTGAACCGTTTGCCACCAGCATTTACATCGGGAAAAGGGAACCCAAAAGGCCCACCGCAGCCCGGTCAGCTCCGTCTCATGGCCAAAAGTCTGGTCTCTCCTGGGCAAGCCCGTGTTTGTTCCCAGTATGACCGGCCACCAGTCTGTCTCCACTGCTCATGGTCGGCGGTGAGGAGCTCACAACGCGACACTCGCCAGCCCCTCGAGGATGCCCCAGAGGGGACACTCGCCATTGCACGAGCCGGGAAGACCAGCTAGAAAAGGCGGAACCAGGAGGAAGTGACCCACATACAAGGGAAGTGCTGGTCTGGGTCAACGGGTGGAAAACGCACTGCCGTCATTTTCATCAACCTCGTGCTGGGTATCGGGAGGCAGTGATGCGAACACTTCAATTTCCGCGTCACTGTCATGCATAATGTTACTTCAGGTAAAATTGTACTTGGATTTTATGTTCATCTTTTATCTCCATGGGAGAGCTGCACCCCACCCCCAGGCAGCAGCGTGACACCCCTGGGCCCAGAGGTCGTGCCCCCGACTCTGCATTTACCAGGGGAGACAGGCTTCTCCCCTAAGAGTGTCCTCTGAGCTTTCCGACCAAGTCCTAAAGCCACGGGCCCCGTCAGGCTCATCCAAGATCAAAAGGGTTTTTCTTAGGGACTTCCTAGGAGTCTCTGGCCTCAAAATATCCAATTGCATGTTCTGTGGCCCGAAGCATCAACACTGTCCTTCTGTGCCCATGCACCTCACCAATTCGGACTGATTCTTAGACAGGCTTTTCAAATCCTTCTGTCAGGATAAGCCCACCTTGGTATTTGGAACACCTCTCTGCAAACGATTAAGCTGTTCTATAACTTCTCCTGACGATAAAAAAAAAATAATTTCCAACTTACCCCCAAACTTGAGCACCCCCAAATTTTCACATACCCAGGGGTCCCCAGTGAGGGCTCTCTGCACATCAGAATCCAGCCCAGCCCTCGCTCTCTGCTGCGACAGAGGCTCCCACAGGCACACAGGACGTGTAATTAGCTCCGTAAGTAAAGAAGTACATAGGTAGGGACCCCCAGCACATGGCCCCCCTCCATTTTTACTCAAGAAATATTCCTTTTTATGAACTATTTTTAAAATGCTCATCGATTCTGGGTAAGCAGTCTATCACTCGCACTATACGTGAATCATACAGCAAATTAAAATACAGTAAAATGGCATCGATACAAAAATTATGTTGAAAATAAGTATTTCTCCCATAAATTTAAACACTTTCAGGAAGCGTGGCACTGGTTCCAAGTAAAACATTCTACTTGATTAGATGCCAGGAAAATCCACCTTTACGCTCCCATGGTGATGGAAGAACTCACAGACCCGGGCTCGGCGCCCCCAACTCCCAGAACGGGGGCCCAGCAGCTGCTCCAGCACCATCCATGCCCCCCGTTCAGCTCTGTCTTAAAACAGCCCCCGCCAGCAGAACGATGCCGTCGGAAGGCGACCTACCACGTAGAGTTGTTTCCACATGGCGCCCCAGTCTCTGAGCGTTGATGTCATTTCCGTGATAACAGAGTCCTCAGTGGGAATAACCATTTCAAATTGGCTGCGAAATGAAGAGAGAAAAGCCAAGTTCACATGCAAGTTTGAACACCCTGGAAGGTGACCTAGCGAAGGAAGTTGCCCGGCTGCTTTGCATCCTAAGGACAGTGGCTCGGGCCGAGTTCTGAGCTCGAGTGAGGCTCCCTGGGGGGTGTTGGCAACAGCACCCCAAAACTGACAGCCACACCATCCAGACAGGGGCTGAGGAGGGAGGCGGAAAGCAGGCAGGTATGAAGAGGTCTGCTCCGGCCACAAACCAGGAGCTCGTGGAACCCGTCCCAGCCTCGGAGCCCCTGGCCGTGAGGTGAAGTCAGGGACTCCCACCCCTGGGACAGGCCTGTGGCTCCCCGAGGCCAGGGGCCCTGCAGCCAGGGCTGCAACACCCCAGCGAGCCGGACACCAGGTTCCAACCACCCACTCGATCTCATTACCGCTTCATTTGTGCTGGGCCCTGAAATGGCTGGTTTTACCTATCGGTGATGGTCTCATGCACTGCGAAACTATGAAGGGCTTAAGCCAACACAGATATTCGCGTATCCATCATAAAATGTCCTCCTTGTTCTCCATTTCTTCTCCATCAATATATACCTGGAAGTATACCTGGAAAACAGCCCCATAGCTAGTAGGGTGTGGTCCCACCGTTGAGCACACAAGGAGACGGGAGGGGAGAAGGGAGGCCTTAGTTTGTTCTCTGTCTGTACTATAACCTTTCTCTTCGTCTCAGGCTCCTTTTTCCAAATCCTCTCATTGTTTTACGCAGGTTAAAATGGTTAAGTGGTTCACTGCCGCTTCCCAAAAGACGGCTACCGACTACATTGATGGGATCATTCTCTTCGTTTGAGACTCTTCCAACAACATCTGCTGTGCAGAAGAGGGGGGCCCGCCATGCTCTGAACCGTTGTCTGGGTGATAAGAGGAATGGCTGTGCGGCTCGAGGCTAACAAATGCCGTGTGGTGACTGTCCCATGCTGTCCCATCTCCTGGAGCCTTTGCAGGAACGGAACCCTCACCTCCACTTCTCCCCATGAGCTTCCAACCCGCACTTCATGCGGCTGCGAACACACTGGCCCTGGGGCATTTCCCTTCCCCCGGCGCTTCAACGCAGCTGCAAACTAAAGCTAGAGGAACGAAGACAGTCGGGACCTGTGACACACGCAGGCTTGTCATCGAGGCTACAGATGACATTTTCAAGGGGAGTTGCGTCCACTCGGCACGTGAGGAAGCCGATTCCATGGCGGGAGGTGCAGACGGCAGGACGGGACGGCAGGGAGGCCACTGCCCTGGGGCGAGAGACCAGGCCGCAGCAGGGGAACAAGGCAGACGTGGCCCAGCTTCACAAGCGCCGACCCAGCGCAAGGACCCCCTAGTCCTGCCACCTCAGCGACAGGAGAGCACAGGAAGGCGATTCCGTCAGGAGGACGTTGATTTGCACTTGTTCAAGCAAAATGTCCATTTTCGAGACACTAGATGGTCACGGTGGGGCGGCAGCTGTTCCCCAAACCAGCCTCCCCTGTCAGCCGCAGGCAGCTGTCCCCCCGCTTGGGGTCTGCCGGGTGCCCCGAGATGTTCTTTGCAGCTACTTCGCCCTGGTGGCCCACGGGCTGCTGACCCCCTGCAACTCGGCAGGTGACGTCCACACCCCGGAGAGGCTGCTCTCCGGGCCAGCTGCCCCCTCGTGAGCCTGGCTCTCCGTTCCCAGGCTCAAGTTCCGCATCCGTTACCAGTCCTAGAATCCACGGTCTCCATTCCCACCATTGCTTTAAATAAATAAATTTCGGTTCTACCCCAAAGTTCTACTGTCTCATGCCCACCCTGCACTGTCAGGTGAACTTACCACCAACCAAGTCGTAACCAAATGTTCAGTCACCTTTACCCGTATTCTCCTCCCCAGGGAAGAGGGCAGTTACAAACCAGGACCAAAAAAACACCCCGCAAAAGAAGTCATGTCTTTTAATAAAAACTGTGTCTCAGCCGAACCTGCTTTAACAGGTAGGGCTTTCACGGGGCTTGAAAGTTGTCATCTTTTCGGCACCTCTCTCGTCTTACTTGGTCAGAGCGTAAGGAGGGACTGGTGGACCTTCATGCTGGAAAATGAGGGGTCAGGGCGGGGGGTGTGAGACAAAGGTAGCAGGGGTCTGACCAGGTGCACCTGTCCCAGGGCCAGGTAGAGACCTTGGGGTTTCCAGGCGGCCTCGCCCAGGTCGCGGGGCACACAGGTGAGAAGAAAGGGCCAGCCTGTGACGCAAGTGCTTTGTGGACTGTCCTCTGGCTGGCTTGAGTCAGGCTTGGCAGTGTCACCATGCCCGGGGTGGGGAGAACTCCCAAAGGACTGGTCAGTCACTCAGCGTGAGTCATTTCCGGTGGATTACGGCTACAGCATTTCTGATGAACACACGTTTATTAAAAGACAAGCAGCGGTGCCAATCGTGAGGACAGGACACCAGAACTACGGCTTCCAACTGCCCTATCACTGCTGCTACTAACAACAGCATCGCTTCAAGCAGTTAAGCCGTCTAGTGTGTGTCTCCCTAAGTTTTGTCCATCAAGGAAACACAAAAACTATTCATTCCATGGCCTCTCAGCCGTATGCAGAAGTTACTTCACGGCGCTAAGATTTAATCCCCGGCCTCTACAGAAAGCGGACATAAGAACCCTTCATTTGAATGGCATCCTTAGAATTCTTTTGGTCAACCTCAAGTTTGAAGGTATCATTTACCATGCTCTGTCACAGGCTTTCAAAATTCAAAAAAGTTGCTATTCTTTGCTATTTGAGGGAAAAGCAGTATTTACGGCTGAACCTGTATTCTTTCTTTTGTCATAAAATGAAAAACACTCAATAGCCCAACACATATTCCTCGTGACAGGCAGCTAATGCTTGGGAACAAAACCATGGCCCTTAATACTGATTGTCATGTCAGCCACTTAAATAAGCAAGTTGCATGGTTTTTTCCTGCAATATTTTATCTGAATAATCTGTGATCCTGCCAGCCGCCTCAAGTCCTTTTGAAAACAGACTGGAAAAACTTTCTAAAAATATAAAAAGCCTAGGTTACCCATGAACCCAGCTGAGCTCACAGAAATGATGTTCCCTGCAGGACAGTAATGGCTCTGGGGAATGGCCACCCAGGGCAGGGTGTCACCTCCAAGTGGAGAGGTGGACGGAGCTGCTTACGATCCGTAGTGAAGCCAGCACAGTCCTGGGTTTGGGACACAACTCGGTACCCGCCGGGTCTGGCTGCCGTGCCTCCCTACACGGCAGGACACGCGCCAACGGCTGCTGCCGGCGGGGACGCCACCGCGCCGTGCGGGCCGCGGGCAACCGCCTGGTGCCCGGCACACAGACGTGGCTCTTCATTTCCTCCACCGACCGCGGAATGCGGTCATCAACCAGCATGGACAATGGTTTCACCCGTCGGTCCGGACAATTCACCAGCCTTTCAAGTTTCAAATACGCGACGGTTCTGGGAAAACCCCCCCACTGTTAATAAAACTCATTCCTTACCCTTTGTTCTTTACAAAGGCATTTTTCAAGTGGACGTAGCTGGAAGGAAAGATCCCCTGGAAGAGAAAAACAGGAAGGCTGCTAGGCGCTGTCTGCCAGGAAGAGCTGGGTATACGAGTCCTGGGTGTAAAGCACAGCCTACAACCCGACACCCGAAATAGGGAACCACCTCCCCACCACATTCCAGAGGCTACACCTGTTTTTGTAACAGCGCGTGTCTTTGAAAAAGGTCTTTTTGTTTGTTTGGGGTATCCTTTTCCTCCTCCAAAACACTCATGAGTATATTTAAAACTATACAATAAAAAAATACCAATTTGAACTTGGAGACAGCATGTATATTAAGTGTTACGGAAGCTATTGGATGAAAACATAGCGGTAATTAATCACCAGCTGCCATTCCGACGGAACAAAAATTAAACAAAGGAAGCCCTGCTGGTATAGAGCTTTTTATTGTAGGAAAAAATGGGACAAGAGAATTGTTCCTTTGTTCTAAATGGGAAATTGAAAAAAAACATTAAAAAGATGAGCATCAATTTTATTGTCCATTAAATGACAATATCCTCTGAATGATTTTTTTATGTATAATCAAATGACAAATTCAATTAAATATTTAGGAAAACAAATGTCATTTGAATACATTATCACCACAGTGGATCCGAGGATAACATAAAATTTAATAGGTAAATTCTGTATGTGCAAAACAGTAAAGATACATAGATTAAAAATACATTTTTCCTTCAAATTTTAAATTTGCCTCAATATGGTTAAGATGAACAGAGTAATTACAATTAATAAAAAAAATTTGTAATTTGGAATTAGAAGAATGACAGAAATAAAAGAAGTCTGATTTGTTTTTCTAAAACAACTTCTAAATGGATAATTAAATATTGAAGCTATATTTGCATGTGAGTAGCCAATGTCCAAAAATAACTTTAAGTGAGGGCTACAGTATTAAAAAAGAAAATTAAATCTGCATACACTTCAGTCCCTCAGGCTTTCCTTTAAAATGACCCAAAATAAGTGAAATAAAGTAATTAAAGTTGTATCATCCAGAAAAAGGTTAAAAGGCAGTAAAGCGGACAAAAGAGAAATTACACAATTTCTTATCTACAATCCTAACAAAGTCGTAATTTAACCAAAAAAGGGGATGTGGCATATAAGAAAATATTAGACAATGTGGGAAGATGGGGGAAGGCAAGGGAAATTAGAATAAAGTAGAAAAGCACAGATACAGATAAAGATTAGTGTCAAAATCATTAACTATACTAATGAAAGGTAGAACAAAAATCCTATTGCTATAATTCCTGAACGTTTATATAAATGTATAAAGGACAATGAGTCTCAGCTCCCATCTGGTACTTTGTATCACAGTTTTCCCACATCTCAGCTGCCAGCACCCAGGGGAGCTCTTCATGAAATGCTAAGATAAACCCGTTTCCTCGGCTCAATACTTTATTAATGATACCATGGAAAATTTAAAGATTAAATACCTCAATTCAGGGTCTGTTCTGAAATACGTATTTCCCTTGACTGAATTTTAATTTTTCCCTCTGTGAAACTAACACTTCAAAGATTTTGTTTATACATAATGAGCCAATTAAGGTCTTCTCAGTACAAATTTCCAGAGCTGCACAGGATTATCATTTGAGTAGCATATCTTAACTATAATCCAAGTTCAAAGGAATTTCCAAAATTATGAAAATCCATGATCGCCATTTGGCATTTCAACTAAGAATCCCAACTGTAATTTCAATTGGATAATGAAATAAGGTAACACAACTCTTAAAATAAAATAAAAAATCTCACAATTGCAGTTAGAAATAATCATTTTTTTACCTTGACATTTGGGTTTTTTAAGGCAAATCCTCTGTACCAGCCTGCGAAGAAATAATCATAGTCAAATAAGCCATTGTGATAGTATAAAGAAACAATCACAAATCAATCTGTTCTTTGCTCTGCGTCAGGGAAACTCAGGAATCCACACAAGATTTAATAATACATTTCCGAACTCTCTTTGCCTGACTGCGAAGCCCAGACACAGCCACCCACAGTCACGGAGCAGGTTGGCACGTCCTGCCGGCCACTGTCTTGGCCAGAGTTAGTCCCAGGGCCCGGGAGGAGAAAAGCTGCGGAAGAGCCAGGAACTAGGCCGGGGCCAGGTGCGGGTGCCAGCATCTTCGTCAAGTGCCTGGCTGTCTAACCACTACGCTGTACGCCCAAAACCAATAAAAAAAAAACAACTTTTTTTTTTAAAGAGGAAGAACGCAGCCAAGTCTGGTCTCCGTCAGCTCCGTGTCCCTCCAGCTTCCCCCCCGCCCCCCACTTCCCTCTGTGCAGGGCTTCTCCCTGCCTCCAGCACCCCACCGTTCCGAAAGGGGAACGGGCCTTTTTTATAAGACAAGTCCAGGGTATGGATCTGCAAATACATGTGGTTCATATGCAGCCCCCTCTCCATGTAGTATTTTCAACTTCGATTCAAGTCGAGAAACCAGTTTTATTTCTCGGTGGGAAATTACTGGACCATGCTACAAATGTTCTATTGAATTGAATTGAATTCTTGATTAATTTCAAAAAGAAATACTTGAGCTTTGCGTTTATATATTTTTGTTCCTTATAAGGTTTTTTAAGGATAAACTGTAAAAAAAAAATAAAAAAAAAAAGGGCATGCGTCATGGTTTTAAAATCAGAAGCAGAATGAACAGAATCAGAAATTTCTACGTCCTAGGGTTTATTAAGTATCTTAGACAAATATCCAAAACCTGCAGCCCTTCTTAAGCCCCACTTCGAGAGATGCAGAAATGTCAGAGACCGTCCAATTCTGCTGTGCAGAAAGTTTCTAGATTGCAAAACACCTTCCACGAGCTGCGGAGCCCATCTCCAGGCATCGATTCAAAACAGGTTTCGTGTTTGTCTGCATGCGAGGGAGAAACAGACAGCATGTGACTGGCAACGCCACACAGCACTTTCGCCTTGAAAGGTATTTGTGGCGGTAGACAGGCCTCCAACTCCGAGTCACAGCTCCCCGGGGCACCATGTGATCAACAATGAGCCTTGCTAGGCTAGGATAGTAGCACAGTATGAATTCCTACTAAGGATAGCAGGTTAGGAATAAAATGACTGTTTCAGGATATACTGATGGGACTCTGCATTCGTTCTATTCACAAAGAACAGTCATTTCACCTGGGATCTTTCTAAGGACTTCGGTTTAAGGATGTTTAGCAGAACGGGTATGAATTCCTACTAAGGATAACAGGTTAGGAATAAAATGACTGTTTCAGGATATACTGATGGGACTCTGTGTTCGTTCTATTCACAAAGAATAGTCATTTCACCTGGGATCTTTCTAAGGACTTCGGTTTAAGAATGTTTAGCAGAACGGGTATGAATTCCTACTAAGGATAACAGGTTAGGAATAAAATGACTGTTTCAGGATATACTGATGGGACTCTGCATTCGTTCTATTCACAAAGAATAGTCATTTCACCTGGGATCTTTCTAAGGACTTCGGATGTATAGCAGAACGGGAATGGAAACTTTTGAGAATATATTCGTTATCCTGACTAAATGAGGTATCTGCTACATTCATCATCATCATACAATGTTATGTAACACAGTGCACTAAGGTTTCCAGTGCATCAAATAACTGGAGTGCCCATTTGGAGGGCTGGGTTGGGGCTACCCCCCAAGAGCCGGGGTCACCAGAGCAGGGCGCCTCCTGAGGGTCCAGTCGCCCCACCTCGGGGAAGCCACTCCTGGACCTCCTGACCTGGGCGACCTACCAGCCCCTCAGGTTCTAAGAAGGCCCTGAGTTTGGTACCGAGTTGTGGGCCCCACAATTACAGTGGCCTGGATGGCTTCCTCTGTTGGCGTGCAGTGAATATAAGAAAATAATATTAGGGAGAAGATGCCACCAGCTTTGAAAACATCGAATGATGCTTTCTCCCATGCCAAATAGCAAGTATGCAAAGAAAGAGGCCTTGTCGAAAATAGTTCATTGGGACTCCTGGAAAGGTCCAGGTTCACGGAGGTGCTGGCAGAGTCTGGAACTGCTGCGGGACTGTCAGCCCACTTACCGTCACACTTCTCCAGGATCTGAACCGTGTCTCCGATTTCCAGCGACAGGCCGTAGGGGACGGTGCCGCGAAAGCTGGCCACAGCTGTAAGAAACGAGACGGAAGCCATGAAGGTCATCCTGCGTGGGACGACGGGCCCGCGGCCAACGGTTAAGTAGCCCTGTGACTGTGACTAGGAAGCCCCGTTGATAGCTAGAACGCACGGTCATGTCTTACCGTTAGAGATCTCTGAAGAGTCCCCTTTTTTAAATTTAGATACTTTGCCAACTTCTCAGTTGAAAAAGTGTTATAAACGTGTATTTCAAGGATGAGGAATTTACTGAATTACCATTTCACACGTGTTCACTGTCATGCCCATGCCCGAGCCAGGGGCTACCCCACAGGCGTTACGCGTGCTCAGTAATGAGGAATGTATGTCTTACGTGTGAAGAAGCTGGTGTACCTTCCTGCCGTATTGATGGAAGGAGATGTGTTCTCCTTGGACTGTCAGCTCCTCAAGAGAAGGGACTGTCGCTTTGCTCACTACCATGTCCCCAGGACGCAGCCTTCTGTGTAATGATCGATGGCCTCGGCAGGACCCCACCCCCGGGAATAAGCAAGCAGCCACCATGAGTGTGCCCACCCCCGAGCTGTCTAGTGTATGGACGGTGGGTGGGGACGAGGGTCCCTGCTTAGCCCTCCCTGCTGGCTATTGGGTTGGTTTCCAAGACACTTTGCAAGCTGGACGGGACCGGGATGTGACACCAGGCAGAAAGCATGGGGAGACCAGTCAAGTCCAGGCAACTCGAGGGGTTTTCAGAGAGAAAGAGCAGTGATCCTCTCAGAAATAATGATGTTTGACTCATAAAGGAGATGGGATGGGAGACAGAAAAATGCACCTCAGCTCATGACAAGAGTCATCTGTCATGTGCTGCGATCAACTTGCAGTTCACATCAAAAGAAGATGAGCGGACATGCTTTGAGTGCTTGATTTTTAAAAGATCCCAATTTCGGAAGTGACGTTGAGAATTGTGTGCCAGTTCAGGGGATTTCAACACCCCCCCAACCGTCTCCCCTCCAATAAACGACTGCTACCGTTGCGAACTTTTGTGAACTTATTTTAGAACTTTGGTGGAACACACAAATCTCAAAAATAAAAGTGTGCCAATACGTAATGGGCTTTCAG
Source organism: Noctilio leporinus (assembly GCA_004026585.1). NCBI lineage: Eukaryota > Metazoa > Chordata > Mammalia > Chiroptera > Noctilionidae > Noctilio > Noctilio leporinus. The sequence goes on along the minus strand of PVIW01006271.1, from coordinate 52,888 downwards.
AGAAGTTTAAAGTCCCTTATGACCGCTAAACAAAATTAATAACAGACATCGAAACATGGGACAGAAAACATAGCCATGCGTCCAAGAGACAGATGAAAATAACTACGTGGTAACCAAAGTAGGACGTTGGAGACTAGCATGAATTCCCAGTGTCACGTCCCAACGGGAACCATAAACGCTCCATGGCCTCACACTGACGCTTAGACATGCAATAAACCAGGGGTCTACACACTTCCCAGATTACTTCACCTCACTTCCAGAGACCTCTTCTTACAAGGGGCTGACTACAGAACGGACAGACTGATTACAACTCCGGAGACTTGCGAACACGCCTTGGGCACTCGTGACGTGACCTTCTGGGCCAGCCAAGCCCAGCACCCCCCGCCCGCCCCATCACTCATGACGGCGGCCACCCCCCCACAGCAGCCGTGAACCCTGCCCCGTGGCCCCCGGCCTCCCCAACCCCTCACCACCTTCCTGAACACGCAGTGCCACCTGGGTGTCCCCCCTTCACGCCTCCCTCCACACAAGCCAGCCCTCTCTGGGTCTGAAAGCCACTCTACCAAAGTCACGGGTCCCCATGCTGCCACCACATTCATCCTGCCTTTCAGGAACCATCTCTTCCTGCTCCTTGATCTTCTCTAGTTCACCTCTCTAGACCACCTTTCCTTCACCATCCTCTTCAATTTGGCATCGCCCTCCCAATGTTGTTTGGGGTGCCAAGGGGGGCGGTGGGCAGGAAGCCAAGAGCAGACATGACGCCGTGAGGCGGGTGTCTGAGCCCAGGCTCCACCATGTTGCAGCTGTGAGACTCCAGCCCAGGGGCCCACCTCATCAGACAAACAGGGTAACAGTAAAGGAATCGAAAATGGGGGTAAGTAATTTACCATAGTCCGGCACAGTGTTGCCACTAATTAAACTGTCCCTTTCCCTTCTATCTGTAAACAAGGGTCTGTCCAGAAAGTGTCCAGCCATGTGCTATGAAAGATGCACATTTGCTGAAGATACAAGAAACACTGCACATAGGACAATGACGCCTCAGTCCCCTTCAAACTGGGCACCTTAAGACCTGACACAGTTCTCCCAATGTTTCTTCCACTGTTCAAACACTCTGCAAAAGCCTTTGCTGGAGCTGCCATCAGCTACGCGGTCCTATTTTCCTGAATCTCAGTCTAAAATCTCAGTCCATGTGCTCACTCAATGGCGTCTACCACCCCCACTGACTGGCACAGGGAAGGCGTCCTTGTTCACGCATGTGCCTTCCAGTCCACTCGCCTTGGCTGCCAGGTTACATCCATGTCACTCAAACTGTTCTTGTTCTACCCATACACTGGTCCACTGGTCAGACTTTTTCCAGACAGACCTCCTACTTCTGCCCATTTGGAGGGAGTTACAAGACCTCCAGAATTACCAGTTGATAAAAGTGTTGCCAAGTCTGTCCCTGGACTTGATTTCTTAAAATTCAGGCACAAAATGACCACCCCTTCCACCACAGGAATCCTGGGGAGGGACGGCCCACTCATCACATCACATGAAAGAAAACCTCAACTTCCACATTTCGCCTTTTTCAGAGAATGAACAAAATTAATATCGTTGCCTAGTTTCAATACACTACGTGACCCCCTTAGACGCCACCTCCTTCACCAACGAGTGTGTACGTGTCTGGGGGGGCGGCTTTGAGAACACCCTGCCCCCACCCTCGCATGAGCCACTTCCGTGAGTCACCCCACTGACAGGTCCCCATCCTATTGATGCTGCTTCTCTGAAGAGGACTCATCAGCTTCCTAGTGATTTTTTTTTACAATCATCACTTCTTTTCACCAAGGTTTTAGGCCTTCTTGATATTCACAATAGCTCAAGAGTTACAGATTCTGTTGTAAACCGTGTCAGAACTGATGACACTAAAATCTTCCTTTAAAATAAGCCTGAAGCCCTGGCTGGTGTCAAAGTGGATAAGGCCCTGGCCTGCAAACACTAAGGTCGCTGGTTTGATTCCCAGCCAAGGCACATAACCAGGTTGCCAGCCAGGTCTGTAGCTGGAGGCAGGTGAAAGGCAACCGTACATTGATGTCTCCCTCCCTGCCCTTCTTTCTGAAATAATAAATCTTTTTAAAATAAATAATATAAAATAAAATAAGACTGATGACAAACTCGAGTGCTTCTCTAACAGGTGACTCACATTTTGGAAATTTCATAAAGCTGGTAATGGAGACTCAACGAGTGGATTCTCAAGCTACCACTTAATCGCCTCCTTGATCAGTTAAGTAGCGGAAATCGTAATTCCAACGAAAACAAAGGACAGAAGGGTTCACAACACAGGAGGCTGCCATGGGGGAGGTGGGGAGATGCTGGCAAATTTGGGCGGAGAACGGGAAGCAGCTCACTTCTTCCAAACACCATGTTCCTCACCCGTCTCCTAGGAAACCTCAGCCCCACCCCGGGCAGCGCCACAACCTGGGGGTCTGCCCACGCCACCAGGTACCCCACAGAGACGCCTCTCGCTCGCCTTCCGCCCCTCCCCTTTCTCTCCGGGGAGCGTGGCCACGTGAGGCTATGTCAACCCCACTCCCACCCAACCGCAGGGCAGACGCGGCAGCCCCTGACCCACGGGGCTGAGGGGACCCACGGCAGCCAGTCTTCCGGCTTTGCAGCGTGAAGGACGTGAGGACGAGGGTCTTCCCAGGAATCGTCAGGTCGCGCTTCCAGCACTTGCACCCTGGCCCTCACGGGCTCCTGCGGCCCGAGAGGTGCATCTAACCCCGTGACTCCCACGACGTGAGTTTTCTATGAAGCCTTTCTGCTTCCCTTCAATGACTAGTTCTAAACTAAAAGGTACTTAGGGAAGGGAAGTGCTGCTGATTATCTTTGAGATTTTAATGGCAAGTTAAGGCAAAACTCATGAAACTGGAAACACCAACTCAGAGAACCGGGACAAAAAGCAACACGACCGACAGCCCTTCTCAAAGGTAAGTGAACCCGCAGACGCCGGCACAGGAGTTTTATCCACAGCAGCAGGCCCCTGCCTTCTGTTCCTCCCACTTCCAGTTCCACAAACTAAGCCATTGCTTCCTCCTCCTCCTCCTCACTGTGAACGCCAGCTAAGTGTCAGTCCCAGATGTTGGCCAAAATCATGGAATACCTGGGTTCTTCGTGAGCAAGTACCCATACTATTTTAAAAACTTTTAAAAGCTACCTCCCTAAACGCACCTTATAATAGTGATTAAAAATTACTGCTTGACTAGGACTAAAGATCTTCGTAAATATTTACTCATTCTCCTCTTACAACGAAACTTGCCAAACAAATTAGATAAGTTTTCCAAAATAGCTTCAAAATCACACAACAGCTCTGGTGTTAGGATCCAAACCAGTCATTTATTTCACAATACAGCAATTAGGAGCAATCCGTCGATTGCAATTCTCTGGTCTGAGTGGTAATTTTGCATCTGTTTTTATTTTCCCGCCCATCACTGGAAGTGACTCCGTCTGTTCATGAACTGAATCTGACAACCTGAACACCTTTGGGGACTTGCACACTCCCCTCCATGAGGAGCAGGCAAGCCCACACCCCGAATGAGGAAGAATTTCAAACAATACTTTTGTTTACTTTCAGAAGGGAATTTCAAACTCCCCAAAATAACCTCAACGTACAAAAATTAAACTGCAAAAAAAAATAAAGGATTAATAACAATACTTCCCAACTTCTCCAAAAAGAATTGAAGGTGGAATGTCTTCTTCCCAGAAGTGTGTGAGAATTTAATATAATTCTGCTTAACAAAAAGAAGAATTAGGAGCTAAAACTCCTAAGCATCTAGAAGTTACACCTACATGAAATGCACATGTAAGAAAGCATAACTATTTCTTCTTTTATTAATAACTATAAGAATATTGTTTTATAGCCTCTGACCACATTAGTTATGCCTTATAAAGCATTTGCTATTTCAATGTCAGAAGTATAAACATGGTAAATTATTTAAAAAGCAATCAATATACGTGAATAATTTATTTCTAAACAAAAATAAATGGATCCGAGAACTCACCATAGGCTATCAAGACTAAAATAATATGCTTTAAAATTCTGAATCAACTTATTATAAAATTCAAATACGAAAATATAAATAAATACCAATAAATGTCCCTGCCACCTCTAACTTTAGCTCTGATATTAGCAACAGATTAAGATACTTCTTGAAAGTTTCTTCAATCACTGATTTTTAAGGTCTCCTTGTATATTAAACGTTTGGGGGTTTTTTTTGGGGGGGTTGCTTCGATCAGCAGGACTGGGTGTTTGTGCATTTTTAACCTTTTGAATGGACACAGAGTAACCTGGCTTGCCTGCTAGAGAATGCAGTTTCCAAAAACAATTCTGCTTTCGTCTGTGAGTTCTTCCTAAAACATGGGGGAGCAGGAAGGCGGTTTTGTGTGTGCACCTGGGAGAGCAACACAGAAGCAACTTCTATTACGTCAGAGCTCAGGCATAGGTCGGAATTCATACTTGGGGCCACACAGTTACACCAAAACCTGCCCTGGCCAGGTGGCTAGGAGGTGGGAACACCGCCCTGGGCACCAGTTGCAGGTTCAGTCCCCGCCAGGGTGCATGCAGGAGGCCGCTGACAGCTCTTCCCCCGCTGCATTGACGTGTCTGTCCCCCAATTCCTTTTTGCCCGCCCAACGGGCAAGGCCGGCCTCTCCCTCAGAGGCACCTGGGCACCTCCCGGCCGAGCTGCAGGAAGGAGGCTGCGGCGGCATCCCCCCTCCCAGGCAGGAGCAGGGGTCACGGCTCTGGCTGGAAAGTCGGCTAGGCTTTCCCGCCCCAGACTGCGTCCTGGGGGCCACCCAGAGGACCCTAGGAACACGGCTCCGCTTTGCACTCCCTTCCCCGCTCCCCCGAGGAAAGTGGGATGAGCGGGTGAAGCGTTATTTCTGCAGCTGGAAAACCCACCAAGAAAACCCTCCACTTGTCCGACTCCTGAGGAACGCACAGAAAGCATTCTCGCCAACAGGCCCGCCAGCTTCGCGTGACCAGAAGGACAGACCCCATCGCGGTTCGTGATGGCTGCCAGGAGACAGTGACAACACGGCGCAGAACGTGCGTCTCTCTCTCCGTTGGTCAACAACGCGGGTCGATCGCTCGTTCCTAGCTGCCTCCGCTGTGCCTTTCAGAGACAAGAGGCGGCTTGTCACCCACACGTTGCGTCATGGGCTTGTTTTTCAAGAGCTAGGACTCGGGCGTGCATCCGTGAACAAGGATACAACACTTCTAACCATCGAATAAAGTGACTTCATTACAATGCCAATGGACACTGAACAATGAGTGTGTAGTTCGAGTACTTCAGGAGACCCTCCTCAGCCTCCTGACGGTTCCGAATTGCTGTGTCTCGTCAAGGCTCCTCCTTGAATGGGAGTCAACGCTGTGCCCGAGACGCGGTCAGGCTGAGGCCCTCACCTCCCTTCCCTGCCTCCTTGTCCCTGCGTCAGCGTCCAGCACCGGCTCCCCGCTCGGCCTTGCAGCTCCGGAAAGGGCTCCGTACCCGCCACACCTGCCAGGTGCTGGGGCAACGCTCAGAGCCACCCTGTCTCAATGTCGTACCCCTACGGGGCTGAGGCCTAGGGGGCTCAGGTCGGCGCTCCCCCAGGCCCACAGTCCAGTGAATGACAGATGTGAGGTCCCCCCGTCTCGCGGCTCAAGATGACAAGACAAGAGGTGTGGCCTGCGCAGGACGCAGAGGAGATAGTGCCGGCCCTGGGCACCGGCTGATGGGGCATCTGCCGCAAACACAACACCCGACCTGAGTCTAAAAAATGGTCACAAGGATTTTAAGGGAGGAAGAGAGCCAGCCAGCCCCTCAGGGACCCTCCCGGGAGGAGCATCACAAGAGCAGGGAGAACAGGCCCAGGTGGAAGGGAGGGTGGAAACGGTGGGTCCACTTCCGTCCAGATGAAGCAGGAGTGCGATCCGAGTTGAAGGCCTGCAAGCCGGGAGCCTCAGCCTGAGGCCTCCTAGGTGACAGTGGAGGTAAAACCAAGCAGGAGGCACGGCACTCCGGAAGGGGACCCTGACAGAACCCAGGTTCGGTGAAAACGGAAACCAGCAAAGGACGAGCGTCTCCGTCCACAGCCCCGCAGCAGGTCCCAGCCCGCCCGTTCTGCAGCACCAGGGAACTGTCACCGTCACGGTCACACCGGGTTCCCCTGGAGCCCGTCTCCCTCTGCAAGGAGGGCACACCTTGCTCACGGAGTCAGAGCACAACTCTGCCCTGCTTGCGGGCTCCTGAGGCTCAGATGTCCCCAAGTGCCTGGCAACCTTCCCACTGACCACCCACAAGGTAAGCAGACACCCCGCGGGCTGGCCCTGCAACACGAGGCCACGGGTGCAGCCTGAGACTCCCTCCTATCTCCGCGTCCGGCTCCTTCCAGCTGCCCTTGAATGTGTCACGGAGCCGTGGCACCAGCGCGATGCTGGGCCTGCCGGCTCTGCTCCGTCCCTGGGGCGCGTGGGACCAGAGTATGTGCGAACCACAGTGTTAACCACGTGCAGGCACAGGAAGGGACGCGGCCACTGTCAGGGGCAACAGCGCCTCGGCGCCAGTGTCTGTGTGAAGCTTGCATCACCCCCACCCCAGATACCCGTTCACAGCGCCCCTGACGGAGGCTGCATGTGAACCCCTCCAAGTGGCTGCGTAGAACTGCTGGTTCCCTCGGGGGGTCCTGGATGGGAACCAGTGTTGTAAAAATAAAGATCCGAAGGAGCCTGAAGGGATGGACATGAAAGGGGAAAAATAATTCATAACCTGCCACCGCTCACTGTCAGCCAAGGCCTGACACTTGGCGTCTGCAGCATCTTCTCCCAAAGTCGGGCTGACATTGGACGGGAACTGCCATTAACCCTTGAACTTCCGTGCTGGTGAGGACAGAGCTTGTCACTTTGGTTTGGATAATCTAAAACGGCAGGCGGCAGCCACTCGAGCTTCCATGGAAATTCATTAGTTCCAACAGACAGGGGTGCTAATGAAGATGGTAATTGCACTCGCTGGGTGGTTGGATTGCTCCTGTTGACGGGAAAGAGGCGGTCACAAACCAACCTGACCCCCGCTAAGCCTGGGGAGTTCAAGGGTGCGCAAGTCCTGCCCCCCAGAAAGAAGGTAACGGTAAGAAGTGTGGCCGGGACGCAACTGCATCACGAGTCATCGTTTTCCTCAACATTCCTGACAATAAATAGCTGTGACATTGCAAAGAAGTGAACATGCGAACCACTGCACGTGTGCCTTTCTGGTTCCACGCGGCTCACGGGCTCCCCTTCTCAGGACACGGTGAGCAGCGCAGTCACCTGCGCGAGGAACTGGTGGGCGGCAGGAGCGCTGCTGCTGGCGCGTCACGTGACGGATTCCAGCGTGGACTCCGCGTTCCTGCCGACGGACACAGAGGCCCAGGGTGTGGGTTTCAGGGCAGCAAAGGCGTCCTTGGAAGCGGACGCTGGCACGTGAGTGGGGGCCACGAGTCCCCGTGCTGGCCTCGAAGGACAACACCCGTCAAGACTGAGCAGGGGCTGGGGCTGCACTGTGGACACGCCAACCCTGAGACCCACTGGAGGCCCACATCTGCCCCACCTGCCACCAACACAGAACCCACTGGGCTGCGCCACGCCGCGTGCTCCCGGATAACTCACGGATTCCCGTTCCCGAGGGTTTTAAATCACGCTGGCCACCACGAATCCCGTGGCCCTCGCCACATGGCCGGGGGCACACACGAGCAGCGTGCCCAGCACCCCCAGCACCCCCGCAAGCCAGGTCTCACGGCCTCCCCTCTGGGTTTAGCCAGAGTCAAGGAGAGAGGCACCCTGTCCTCCTTCGGGGCCTCTGAATCTAGGCCACCAGCAGCCACGAGGCCACCAGCAAGAACAAAGGCTCCGAGTCCAGGATGGGGGGAGGCCGGTTCGGACCCTGCCCTGGTCAGCTAGCCCCGTGGCCACAAAACAGCCTGTGAACAGCAGACATTCCGTCCTTGCTCTGCGGGGGCTGCAGGTCTGAGGTCGGGGCTGGAGTGGGCACGTCCTACTGAGAACCCTCTTCCCATTTGGATTTGCGGTGGGCCAACTGCTCAGTGGGTCCTCACGGGGGGAGGGGGGCCTAGCTCTCCGGCTTCTTCCTGCAGGGACACCCGTCTCACCCAGGAGGGCTGCAGCCTGCTGACCTGATCACCCGCCCCACCTCCCACACCATTACACTGGGGGTGGAGGGCAACATGTAAATGTTAGGGGAGCACACACACTCGTCCTTAGCAGACGCCCCAAAATAAGGGTGGTCTTCACCCCAATCTAACTAAGACATCCTTCATGTCGCCAATCAACGCCTTGTCCTGTTGGCCGGTCATCGGGGACGCTGGAGGGTCACCGGCTCACCTACCGCGGTGAGACTCCAGGGGGCTTTCCTCTAGGAGCCCTCAGCTCTCCCGCTTCTCTTTCCTTTCTCTCTCCCTCCTCTGGTCCTTCCTCAGACAAGCTTTATCTGGTTGAGGACGGGCTACACCTTCCTACAAATTGCTCGGGAGGCCCCGTGCTCATTTCTGCACGTGCTCGCCTTTCATGAAGTCGGACCCCTGCCGGTGCCCCCCCCACCCTCCCGATCCTGGTTGTAACTCGTGGACTGACTTCCTTTCCACGAGAATGTGCCACGTGTGCTTCGCCAGCTCCAGCCTCGTCCAATTCACCTCATTCCACAGGGCGATTCCTTGCCTTGCTCCAAGCTACTCGATGAACCACGGGAAAGTCAACCGAGAAGGGAAATGCTAACAAACAAGAATTAAAAGGCGGTGAACCTGTAATTAAAACGTCTCCTGCTGAAATACCAAAAGACGCATGTGGTGTGTGTTAGAACCTCAAGCAATGAACCGCTGTTGCTTCCTGAGCCACAACCCAAAGCCTGTCCACCGAAAACAGGAGGGCGGCAGGCCTGCGCGGCCCGGCCGGCCATCAGCTCCGCCGGGGTGAGCGCCGATGGCACCACCGCAGTCCGCGGGCCAAGCTCCGCAGCGGAGCCTGCGGTCGGTCACTGCCGGCCTCTACACCTGACAGCAAGCCCAGCGTGGTGGGAGGTGTGCAGATCTTGGAGGAAAGGTATTTTATTGTTCTGACTGAACCTCAGCTGCGTTCAGATTAGGAACTATTAAGACCTGCTCCAAACAACCTGAGAGGAGGAGGACACTGTCTTCCACTCAGTTGCTGGACGACGAATCGGGCGTCAGCGGCTGCGTTCCCTAGAGCGGAGGTCCTACACGGTGGCCACGAACACCAACCAAGAAATAACTCACATGCAGAAGCTGACGACGTTTTAACAACAGATGTAGTTCACACATTACTACTGAGATGGCTCCCACATCCGGGCCGCCTGCCCCATTTTCGGTATTTCAGCCTTCACTGCGGGCACCAGGGTGCAGGAAGGCCTGCCTTTCTGTCCCCTCCCTCCGGGTGCTGTCAGTCAGGCTCCCGTGCGTCGTGGGAGCAGCACACAGCCAGCAGGCACGGGGGTGGCCCCAAGGTGGATGAGGTTTCATTTCCAGCCACCCAGTGTGACCCTAAATTCCTCCCTTTTACTGTCCATGTCCTGCCAGTACCCATACTCACCCACAAAGGAGGGTGGGCAGGGAAGAGGTGAACACACTGTACTGTCTTCTTCATGCTTCAAATGAACACTTAAGCATCAACTGAGAAAGTTTTCCAGTATCTGTTCCTTTCCATGAGGAGAAAACATGCTAACTCTAAGAAAAAAATTTCTATGACAACATGCTCAACAGAAAGGCCAGAGGAAGTATTAAAGCATACTTTTACTTGGCTAAGAAAGATAAATAAAATGAAACTCAGGGGAATCAATGCTGACATCCATCAATAAATGTGTGTGTTTGCTTAAGCTATAATCAATCTGAACAAGCAAACAATCCAATAAGACATAAAGGTACATGTTTAATTGTCCCCTATTTTTATACTGCATGCACTTCCGGAAAGCTCCAGACATGTAATTCCAGAAGACATACAATATATGGGCAGGTACAACATAATTCAATTACAGGTTAAGTCTCTGTTTTTATCCTTAATAAAAGGGGACAATAATTCAGCCCTGGCTGGTGGCACAGTAGATAATGCACTGGCCTGAGAACCCAGAGGTCGCTGGTTTGATTTCCAGCCAGGGCACATAACCAGGTTGCAGCCAGGTCTCCAGCCAGGTCCGTAGCTGGAGGCAGGTGAAAGGCAACCGTACATGGATGTCTCTCTCCCTTCTGCCTCTCCGCCCTCCCTTCCCCTCTCTCTGAAATAAAAGTTTTGAAAAATAAATGGGGACACTAATGAAATCAAATATAACAACTAATCATTCCTCATTAGCTCCTGTTTGAGGCTTAAAGACAGAAAAGCACAAAGCTGCAGAGTTAGACATGGATTTTGAATGCTCCCAAACTTATCCCCTGAAGGAAAAAACAGACAATGACCCTCCTGGGAGAGGACAGGAAAGTGCCTTGCTTAGATGTGTCATGTGACAGCCCAACAGTGACTCACGAAGCAATTTGTCCCGTAGCAAACATGAACTCCTAGAAATTTACTCACAAAATAAATGAATTGCACAGCAAAAGGACATTTTCATGCCAAGGAAAACTGGGACAATTTTAAAAGTCCAGCAATAGTTTAACTTATTGAACCAAATAATTTTTAAATTTTATTGTTACTGTATTACATTCATCTTGAACCAAATAATTTTTAAATGTCCTTCACTAAAAATGAAAAAAGTCAGTTATCTTACTAGACGAAGAAAGGCCAACCTAAGCTGACTGCAGACATCTTCATGGTGACATCTGATGCTGGAAGACAGTGGGGCCATGTCTTTAAAAGAGGTGACCCGTGACACACACGAATTAAACCCAGCTGCCTTATGGTAAGAGTGTCAAAGCGAAGGGCAGGCATTTGCAAACCTTTGAAAACACGGGAAATAGGGTTCGCACGAGTCTTCTCTTAAAATAAAGCAAAACAACGACTTGACCAAGAAATCTGGATGAACAAAAGGTGGGTCAAAATGAACTCAGAAATAGGAAAACTCTGGCAAAAAGACCCACGGTGAGTGCAGAAGCTATTTCACTGCAGAACTAGGACTACACACCTGGGGAACAGTGGTTGCCGGCTGGGGCAGAAACGCTGCAAACCCTGAGGAGAGGAAAAGGAATGCAAGCAACACAGAGGGAGGTGGAGGAAGTACCAATTCTCCTGTTTTCTTAACAGGGAGACACGACCCACGTTATCCGAGACCTTACATTTGGTCTGTGTTCCAGTAATTACAGGTATATGTAATAAAGGGCACAGATCTTAAGTGCACATGCGATGGCTCTTGAAATACACATGCGCACACTTGTGTAACCAATGCCCCAATTAAGGCACAAAACACTGTGCTCATCTTAGAAAGTTCCCTTTCCTGTCAGTCTCCTCTCCACTCCCCATTTTAGACCATCAGCAACCACTGCTGTGCTTTCTGGGCTATTTTGCCTGTTCTTGAACATACTATGAATGGATTCATATAACATGTGCTCTTTTGTGTCTGCCTTCTTTGCTCAGCGAAATGTCCATGAGAGTCACCCATGCTGCGGCCCATCTCACAACTCCTTCCTTTTTCATTGCTGCATACTATTCCGTTGTGTGCAGGTACCACAGCTTTTTTATGGGAAGTCTAAGTGTTTAGGAAGAAACCTGAAATGAACAGTCTTACACAAAAACTTTTTGTGGACATAGGCTTCCTTCTGTGCAGATAAAGATCGACAGAACCACTGGGTTCTAAGATAGGGGTACATTTAATTTTACCTAAACCATTTCTTCCCTAAGGTCTCTATCATTTTTCATTTGTACCACGAGTGTACATATGGGAGCTCCGGTTGTCCCACATCCTTGAACACACTTCGTATTTTCAGAATGTTAAATTCCCGACATTCTAATGGGTGCATAGCGGTAATACCTTCTAATGCTTCTTCGGAACTCTTTTCCTTACCTTGAAGGCATTATTTTAGATATTGTTTTTATGATGAAAAAGCTTAATCAGAACTTCAAAAATTCCTCCACCTTCATTTCATTAACTGTAATACTTTAAATCTTAAAATAGCATTAAATGTAATACTTTAAATCTTAAAATAGCCTGTACAACATGATCGCACTGTTCTAAAATTATTCAGCCCTGTGTGCCTATCCACTCGTTCCCCCTTCTCTTTAGAATTTCCAGAGACTGATATTCCCCAAACGGTAACATTTCACTTCTGGTAGGTCAGGTCCGGAGGTGGTTTGTGACCGTCTTTGCATTCTTCTGTAGCCCTTGATTTTTACGAAAGCAGCCTATCTCCTACTTCAGGAAAACTGTAAAGTCTTTATTTGTTTAGTTGGGATCAAGTCATCAATGCACATTTTTAAAAATATGTAGTCGTCAAAGTGCTTCAAGAAATCGCCAGCCCGATGGAGGGGCCGGCCGCCCCTCGTGCGGGGAGAGCTCTGGCAGAGGTCCAGGGCCATGCGCAGGCCCGAACCACTGCCACACAGCTGGGTGAGGACGCAAGATCAAGATGCCCAGAGGGGTCAAGAACTGCTTGGAGGTGGCGAACTGTCACTGCGGTGTCACCACAGCTGCAAAGCCTCCGGTGCACTCACGACGGGCAACACGCTGCCACCGCATCTTGAAAACCGACGAGGTGGGACCACACTTGTCCTCCAGGGGAACAAAGTGACGGTCGGGAAGAAGCCAAGCCGAACCTGGGAAAACTGAGAGCGGCGAGCCTCTGACCGGCCCTACGCGAGGGCATCATCTTGGGCACCAGCCGGGAACCATTTAAATCTCTGCTCCTTAGTTACCAACGTGAATGTTTATGATTATAAAAAGGATCATGTCTATTTCACTCAGCAGGTTTTTTTTAAGCAGCAGATTAGACCAATGTCACTACCACTGGGCCCAGGAAATGGAGCCTAGCAACAGGTCCGCCCCCAGGGAGGTGCTGGGGTCCAGCTCCGGGAGGCGGCTGAGTCCCTCCAGCAACACGGAGTGAAGGCCAAGAAAGGCACCCAGACGGGGAGCGACAGGAGGGGCTGAGCGCTGGCATTCCCACGCCGTAACACTGTATGGTGTCCGCCTGGGTGCGTTTCCAGGATTCCGCAGAACGTCACGCGTACCTAATAAACGCCCACCCTCCCGCGTGACTGCTGCTAAGGGAAGTATTTGCTGTCCACCCGCCCGAGGGCCCGGCCTCAATTCCTGCCGATAGGAGAAATCACTCGCTCCTGGGCTACACAGAAACGGGAAGGTTTTCAAGATTTCACCTGAGGGCCTTCGAAATCCATGAGCCTTGCTGTAAACTGTTCCATGTGGTTTTTTTTCTTAAGCGATTGCCTGGTTGAAATCTTCTGGTTTTTATTTATTGCACCTCTTTTTAAAAGAGAGACGGAAAATGCTAAGCCTTCCCTTTCTGAAGGATTTATTTCCTCATTCCCAGGGCGCAGAGCTGGTCCCTGGGGCCACTGCCCTCTAGGGTGCGGGCGAGGGGAGGCCCCGGGTGCCTGCCCCAGCTGCACCACTTTAAACCGAGTCCGGTTTCTGCCAGCACTTGAGAATTAGAAGTTTTCCATAAATAAATGTCATTTGCAGAGCCCTCTGGGCCCTATTTCCCAGGATAAAAGCTGGGTGTGGGCTAAGTAACAGCCGTCCTTTAGGAGGAAGAAGAGATCTCGATGCTTCTGACTGCGACCCCTTCGGTCACCCTGGCCCAAAGGGCACCCGAATTCCCAGCCCCACCCACACGCCGGTGCCACCCGCTGCAGCCGCCTGATCGCTGGCTTCCAGGACGAGGTGAGGGGGACGCGGCACCAGCGTAAGCCACCTCCCGCGTGGCCCCCTCTCTGGGGAAGGACGTCTCCGTGCGTGTCTGCTGACCCACTGAAAGTGAGACCAAACGCTGCAGAGAGAATGTACCGACGCGAACATGAAATAACGTGAGGGCTTGAACGGAAACCCCAACCGGCTCTACAGCAACGGCTTCAACGTCCAGGCACCGGGCTGGCGAATCTCCTCCGCTAACGGATCAGAACTCTGACTAGAGCAGTTTCCATGTGTCAGTGACACAAACTGGGGCAGACTCTGCACTTCCGTTTGAAAGTATCTAGTCCTAGGGGTCTGATTAAGTCATGATGTGCCGTACAGAAGGCACATGTATGAAGGAGGCGGCTGGAGAGGGAAATTTAACATGAAAAAGTGTTTCACTCAGTGAAAGGAGCAGGTTTTAACAAGGGACATGTGACGTTCCTCTTTAACAATGTCCATAATTCCACGCGTATGCATTAATTATATACACTTGTATACATTAGATTCCATAAACATGTCTTTAAAGAGGTAGAAAGTATTCATAATGTCTACAAGTAGTGATCTCTGGGTGGTGGATTTAGGAATTATTTTTCTCTTCTTTAACATTTTAAACTGAATGGCATTTTTTTTTACTAAGAACGCTATCACACCAGCTCAGGCGGCAAGGCAGCTCCCAATTGAAATGACTAGTTGAGCCATCCCATGAACTACTTTCTCAGGTTTCACAGGGAGGACACCAATGAACACGGTCAGTAAAACTCCACCCAGAATCCCTAATGCCTGTCTGTTGTGACAGGAAGGTAGCAGAAAACCCAGTACCAACCTTCTTTTCAGGAGAGGCGAGACCCTGAGGGGTAGCTGTCAGAGTAACTAAGAATATAGAACTCAAAGTGTAAAAAAAGGTACTTCCTCTGACCTCAAGGAAGTGGGGGGAGGAAAAAGGGGGTCACAGGCTACTTTCACATTAGTCAACATTTTTCATCAAACCACAAGTTTCAGTGACATTTAAGCATCAAAACATGGTGTGACTCAAGTACTGGAACAGACAACAATTTCAGATGGAAGCAGGTTTACTGACAAACCCACCATTTGATGGATAATGAGCAATTTCAAGAACAAAAAGGTTAATTAGTCCAAATCGAGCACCCCCGACGCAGCAGCAGCTCCGGGACTAAGACCCCCAGCCTCGCAACCGCCTGCATTCCCCATTCCTGCTGCCCGCTCCCATCGCCACAGGCTAGCAGGGCTCAGAGGACGCTGCAGTTTGGATTCCGTGCCTGTCGGGCATTCCGTGTTGGCCAGGACAGTTCCCATTTAGGAGTTTCCTTTCCTCATCAGGGACACAGAGAAGCAGAGCTATAAGGTTTCCCTGACCATCCCAGCCCTAAAACTTTGATTTGATGGCAAAGAGAGGACGTTTGCTCTGGCCCCTCCTTGCAGCGACTGCACAGCCCACTTCTGGAGACCCCAGCTGAGCCCTCCGCGTTGAGACAGCTGGACCCCAAGCGATGAGAGCCAGGGGCAGCCAGGGGCAGGTGACGCAGCTGGTATACTGATCACTGTAGAGATGCTCAGCTCCACTCCCTGGGAGACACATTGCTGTCACGCGGCATCCAGAGGCACAATGGCCAGGCCACGACACTGTGCTCCAAGCTCAGGCCTTACATGCCCTGGGACAAGGGAGATCCCATCAAAAATCTGGAAGGACATCCTGGACCACAGACAACGAGAAAGAACCAAGAGGTTACCAAACACTGTTGGTGAAACTCACCTGGCAGAAGGCTAGAAAGCAGCATATGCTGAATGAAACTTCCATGAACGCCCCATGACACAAATTAGAGGAGAAAATCAGGAGGGGAGAATGGCGTTGAATGCGTAACATATATTCCCTGCAAAAGCAAACCTTTGCCGTCCGAATGCACAATCATCCGCGAGGAGCAGAGCCCTAACCCACCAGAGGGGAGACAGGCAGAAGGGAGCACACACATGGCCCCCACCCAATGAGCCAGGGAGACACTTCCACAGGTCCTGGCCCAAACTGTACCGTTAAATCTCCTTCACAAACAGAAAGACCCTGATCGACAGTCTCACTATTCCTTCTGGAAATCTGGCCAGATTCACGTTTAATTCATCTTCCCTCAGGAAAACTGCCACAAACCGACTCTCGCCCACACAGGGCAGGTAACACAGGGGCCGGTACACCTTCTGGCCCATATGTAACGGCGCGTTGACAACAAAACCACCCCAGGGAGAGATGACAGAGGCAATAAGCCAGACATTGCCCAAAATGTTCAAGGCCAGATTAAGATTTCTACTGAAAAGGCCCCCGTAAAGCCAGCAATGGAGAAATGAGGTGTCAAAGAATCACAAGAATGACTATCAAGGCAGGTAAGTCATTCTCACAGAACATGTCAATTTAAAGAATAAAATAATGCAAAAGAGCAGAGTTCAGTACCAACCAATTACAAGAATCAGGAGAGCCAAATGTCAGGGAGACTCAGAAACCTGGATGGAAGGAATATGAGAAAAGGTGACGTCAATCCGGCTCACCCCGTGTTTCTGAATACCCCCACCATCCAGCAGCTAATTCTGGGTGCCCCAAAATTTGTAATAAAAGCCCTGGGCTCCCCCCACCCCCGCCTCCTTCCTGAGAGAAGAGTTTCAGACAGACAACACTGTGAGGGCTACTTCCTTCTGCTTTTGAGCTACGGACAGGAATTTTCCGAAGTCCCGTCTCTGAACCTGCCCACTGGTGGAAGCAGAGGTGGGCTCCGGAGACCCCCGCAGACACGGTGTGAGGTGGGCTCTGGAGACCCCTGCAGACATGGCGTGGGCACTGCCCCGCAAAGGCAGCTGTTTCAGAGACAATGAATCACATGCCCGTTGCCACTTGCCTACAATTCTTAAAAGCCTATTAAAAACCATGCCTCACAATGGGAAGCCAAGAAAATAACAGCACTCGTTCCAAGGGACAGAAAGCGAGTTCCCCTTAGCTGTCACTTGTAAGTTCACGTTCATGGCACAGGGAACTAACTACTGCAGAACAAAATCACTGTCCAACGCCCTGTTCCCTGAGTGACAACTGTACTTGGACCCAGAGGAAAAACCTGACACCCGGAAGCCGCTGGGACTGGCTTCTCTGCTGGGTGTACTTGTAATGTGCTCCACTGGGGCGTTTCCACTCGTCCGGGTGGAAAAAGCAACCCCAGTCCGTTATACCTTAAAATCTGCACAAGACCACGGAGGGCGATCACCACCACACCCCTGCAGGCCTTCTCCATCCCCCCGGCTGCAGGATGAACAAAAAGCCAGTGCCGTCGGGGAGTTTGGGGTCCCAGTCAGCCTCCGTTCAGGGCTGGGCTGGTCAGAATCAAGAACAAACCCAAGAGTCAAGCGAAGAACCGCAGGTCTGTGTCATCTGCCCCGCCCTGAAACACTGTTTTTAATCAGTTAAAGCAAAAATAGATCTAGAGAAATACTATCTTGTAACAAAGGATATTCATCTTTCAAAAAACCAAGATAAGGGGAAACAGTCACCCCGGAAGCTGCCAGGTTGGAAAACAAGGAAAATATCCTTCATGGGAAATTCACACCTGATGCTCCCACCCGCCGGGAAAGCAGGAGCTGGACTTTATACACTGCCCGTCACCACCTCAAAGCTGGAGAAACTACACGTAGCAGCGGCTTCCGAGACAGCAGCCATGAGGCAACACATCGGACGCCTCTGGCTCTCGCGCCAATCAATCAATCAATCAGTACAAGAACTTCAAGGTCTGTGGCAGCACACCTACGAGGTCTGTCCTGGAGGTATCGAGCCAAGGTCAATACAATTAAAACTCTTTGCGGGGCCAATACTTCCAGGACAGGCCTTGTATTTTTTTATAAAACCGAAATTTGGTGTTTATGCCCAAAACCCTTTTTAGTATTCTATTGAATCCGCACAGATTAGAAAACACTTCAGAAAGAAAGAGCTGGGAAACACCAATCAGCCTTCCACGTCGTCAAACTCGTATTTATGTAGAAAATTAAAGATGACCTGCCAATGAGCACAGTCCTCATGTAAAACCTTTCTAAGCAGATGCCACGTGTTGGAATTCACTGGGGACTCAGTAAAAAATGGGGAGCTCTGCTTTCGGGGTACGTGCCCTCTGCCACTCTTCACACCTTCACTGTGAGAAACCTGCTAGCATCAGTTCTGATTTTTCACAGAATTCACTGAGACTGTCGAGTATTCCTAGACTTCAAACTCAGAAACTAGAACGTCTACGTGCTGATTTGGTTTCAGTCTAGATTTCAAAACCCCCAATTTCCGTCGATGGCATTAGACAGACGGATCAATGAATTGCGACAATCCCCGTGTCTGCACATCAGACCAGCAGGCACGTGACGCTAAGAGGAAATTAAGGCCACTATTCCCGGTTTTAAAAAGTACGGTATCAGGTAGACACATCTTATATAGTATGGTGTTCACATCTGGGATAATCAGTCCAACAATAAAATAGTTTTATTTCTGTAAGGTTTAGAAAGGGAAGGCAATGCAACAGGAAAATTAGGGTGTCTGGGAGTTGTCACAAAAGTAGGAAATTCCTCCAGGCTTTGGGGGTGGGGAGGTGAAGAACCCTCAGAGGACCAGGTGGGGCCTTTCCGCAACCAGGATGTACCCACAGGACGGAGGGGAAGTTCTGCCGCACGGTGACAACAGGCCTGGAAGTTTCTGCACCGGCCCCGGTGATGCTCTTTAGATGGCGACTAGCCAATGACACTGAACTAAAGGTTGTTTTCAGTGACCTCTGTGACTGAGGAGAAGCAGGCGCAAGAAAAGAATGTGCACACGCTCAGGTGTTCATTTCAGAAAGGAAATAGCTAGAAAGGATTTCAATCCGTCTGAGAGAAACCATTAATAGGTCAGGAGACGACCGGAGAAAAGAATGACATTTTCTAATAATACGAAAATTCAATTTGCAGCTGGCTGCGAACACTTTTCCCGCACAAACGTAACAGCTATCAGCGCTCCGCGGGTGGCACGCGGGAGGTGGCTGTGAAGAACACGCAGGGATTCATTAAAAGGGGGGGAAAAAAAGCACTCCTATCTTCCAAAGACTATTACCATTTATTTCTCAGAGAACTTAGTTTTCATTAAAACTTTAAAAAGGTCCAACTAGATAAGGCTTGAAGGTAGGTTTTAGGTCTCTGAGTATTTATATATTTAAGTGTTCGTTTTATATATTTTCAGCCCGAATCCCTTCCTTGAGTCCTACTCAAGGAAGCACCAAAAATACCAGGGACACTGCTCTCAGCAGGCGGCGGGGGGAGGACTTTCAGTCAACCGTCTGGATGTGCCCTCCTCGCCGATTTTCCGGCCTAGTCCTGTGCTGGAGGTCTTGTGCCTCTGTCTCCACATTCTCTGTCTCCCCGAGGCCCCAAGTCCTGCTCGAGCCCCGGCCTGAAGGGCTGTGCCAAAGTCTCTGCCGCCCCCAGCCCCCGCCCGCCGCCCCCGCGCTGACTTCAGGTTCTCCACCAGCACTGCGGGCTCTTAATTCTTCCCCTGAAGATCCTCATCCTGCAGTTTCACACATGCGGGCCTCATCCGTACCACATGCAAAGTCATCCTGTTTTAGAACCCTATCGACTCATCCACATGATTCCAAGTCTTTGTTCTGGTTTCCGTATCACCAAACTCAAAGTAGTGAAGAGGCCAGTTAAATGCTACCGTTCCCACCCAGGGTTTATTTATTTCAATTACTGGTATTTCAAAGATCTCTGTTATAATGAGACTCAATTCTCTCAACCGTGCAAAGCCTAGAGCTGATAAAAGTGCGGGTTCTCACTGGCCACCGTGGAAAGGCCACAGCAGGCCTAACCCTAACTAATTATAGCACAATACTTGGCCACCTGCAAGACCCCTCGGTGCTATTTATACCCTAACTCCTCAGATCAGGTTCAAGGGTTTGAAGTTCAAGGGAAGAGCCAGCCCGGAGCTGCGGGAGGTCAGTGCTGCAGCCAAGGCCCCAGGCAGGAGAAAGCACCTTCCTCCCTCCCACCGGGAGTCAGAGCGAGTGCCCATCTCAGAAGGACCTTCCGCAAGACATGAAAACCACTCCACTCCCTTCCCCCACGGCAACCCCTGCTCAACAGCCCAGAGACGGCCTCCGCCCCCTCTGGAAAGCAGGCTAGCAAGGACAACCCAGTGAGTACCACGGGCTCCAACACAGCGTGGAAAACGTCACAAAGAGCAACAGGCTCTTTCCCATCAGTTGACCATACTCAGCCGATGCTGAAAGTGATGAGGAAGGATTTTGAGAGTGTGGTCAGAGTTCACTGACCTTGTAAAACCAGTCACGTCCAGCAGAACTGGCCGGGGACGGGTCCAGGGGCGGCACCATCGGTGGCAGCAGCATGCTCACCCACCTGACTGGTGTGCTGGGGCCGGGGCAGGAAGCGTAGACGGCCACCTTAAATGGGAGCTGGTCCCGGGCAGGGTCGGTGGGGTGTGGAACAAAACAAGGAAGGGTCCAGGGGGTGGCCCTCAGAGCTTCCAGTTCTCTCCGTGTTAAAGGCTCCAGGCACTTTCTAGAAAGCTCTCCTCTGGGGAAAACTGGGACCAAAGAACAAATGAACACATGCCCAACAGTTCAGAAACGGAGGACCCCCACTTCTGAACAGGGCCACACAACAAGGCCTGGCCCAGTATTAGGTGTGAGACTGTAAGTTCCTTGGACAGAAGCATTTCCCACTGTTTTGTCATACAAAAAGGATGGGGGTCTGTCATTACAGACCATGAGGAGACTCCAGGTGTCCCCCGACAAATGAACCCAATTTCCAGAGAAAACTTCTCTCCTAAGTAACCCTAGAATTAGAGTCTGACCTTTTGCCAAAAACCACCCAGAAATCATGGCTATTGTGCCTGATTTCCAACACAACCACAGGGCGGAGGTTCTTTTCCTAAACTAACTTGTAACTTCTGCAGGGGGGAAATGGCCCCCCAAATCTACAGAATGAAACACAACTACATTTTCCAGGACTTGCAGCAGAAAAGAGATTTTTTCAGGTGACGTTGGATTTACCTGTCTCTGCTCTCAAATCTTTTTAAATTAAACACAAGTCCTTCACTGCACTTTGCAGTCACTTTTGTATATTTCAGAACTTAAAAATCTGAAGGTCAGTTCTTGAGCAAACAAGAAAACAGGTGATACTTTCCAAGAGATTGAATATAAGCTATCCGTATAACGAGAAGTCGAAGTAAATTTAACTTGTTTACTATAAAAATGTGAATTCGAGAAACCCACAGGGAAGGAGAAGAAAAGGCTCGGAGCTAAGCCGACGCCTGGGCAAGGCCCGTCTCTCCAATGTCACCGTGCACGTTCATGGACAGCAGGGTGGCACGCAGACCTGGCTCCCAGCTCCCCGCAAAGAGAGGCCAAGAGAATCAGAGAGAAACAAGAGACCTGACGGGTAAGACCTGAGACACCTGGAGCCACACCGTGATCTGCTAGTTCTGGGGAGAGGGGGGCGTGGGGGGAAGAAAGGAAAGAGATGGGCTCAGGTGAGGCGTCAGCCCCTCCCTGCTGCTTTCAGAAGAGCAGCTGCGGAGGTGACGTACTTGGCCTCCCTGGAAGAAGTCACTTGAAAATGAAGGCTGTGTGGCTTTATTGTAAACAGCAAAGTGACAACCGTGGACTAAGGTCCGGAAGGTGAGAGCAGTGGCATGGAGGACATGTTAGTAATTCTCAGGGCACATGTCACTTTTTACCTCAAAAATAACAAAGCTCTCCTAACCTCACCTGGGACACACTCCCTACGCGGCCTGGAGCTGAGCCTAAGCAGGGAGAGAAGGGGAGGCGGGTCCCTGCTGCCCCTCCCAGCGCACCTGGGCCTGGCTGAGCGGCTGACAATGGACAAACAAGACTATCAGTTTCACTGAGCTCACTGACCAAACGGGAAAATGGCTTCAAAAGGTTCCTACCAAGGAAGCAAGGATTCCGGGTAGCACATGCAAATAAGCCACAAAAAAATGGTAAACTGACACTTCCGTGGATTTATCTTAATCAGCCATATGTTTAGTGTTTAGGTAATCAGATCTGACTATAAGAGGGGGAAAAAAAACAATACAAGGCTGAAATCATCAGAACTATTTTAAATACAGATTTTATATTATCATGAATACTGAATCGTGTCTCATGTATTAAACTCGGCTATTAAAAGCAAGTATCACAATAAAGAACTTAGTTCAAAACACATCGAATTACATGCTTAAATTGGGTCCAGTTTATTGTACATAAATTGTAAGAAAGAAAAACAATGGGGCAAAAGACAGATGTTGATACTTTGAAACCTCCTCCAAATTTTTTTTTAATTTAATTTTATTGTTGTTTTATTCCATCCATCCCCTTTCTCCTTCCCTCTGTCCCCTTCCCCACCCACCCACTCCCCCCAAAGTCACTCTCACTGTTGTCCATGTCCATGGTTCTTCTATCCTGGTTTCTTGACTCAACTGCTCCTTCTTTGCCTCCTCCTCTCCCCTCCCACTCTCCAAATGCTTTTTATCACCAAGTGGGCTAAAGTGAAAAATGATCAAGTGTATTTCATCACATTGCTCTCACCAAAGTGACATGACTAGGAGGGTTTATAGTATTAATAAAAACGTAACGATAAAGTTTATTTCACCTTTATCTCATCCTATAAAAATGTGTGCTTAATAATATATATATTACACACATGGCACATGTATGTAACTTGTAAGTAAAAACACATGTTTCAGGCACGCCGCTCAAGTCCTGACCCGTGGCGTTCCACGTCGATGACGCTGTCCCAGTGGCGCAGGGCAGGAAGACGTGCGCAGGGCAGGGGACGTGCAGAGCAGTGGTCGCACCTGACCGCCGCCTTCTCCCCTCTCCCTGCTGCTCCGCCTTCACCCTCCCTTCCAGGGCAAAGGCAGTCTCAGAACGCGCCCTCGAGGCCACCGGGTACTAATAAAGCATTGAAGCCTCTGTCACTAGCAACAGGAAGCCACCCCCGCGATCCGCCAAGTTTCCACAGGCAACATGATGTGACAATGGGATATGGTGACAATGGGATACGCCCGAGTTGTTTTCTTAACACCAGCCGGCCCAGCCGAAGTCCCATTCAGCGCCACCCGCGACCCCTCCTGCTGGACCTGATCCCGGGGGGCCCTTCCTGCCCCTGTAACGCTTGCGCTCCGGAACGGGGTGTCCCCACACGCCACCGTCAGCCGCCCCCCTTCACCGACCCAGTATACTGACCACCGTCCCGGTCCAGCCAGTTCTCAGCTGGTCAGGCAAAGGCCTCCACGATGGGTGGGTCTGCTGCCTCGTAGGAACAGGGACGGGTTAGGAGCACCAAGACAATGGGCTGAGTGGGACAGAAAGAGGAGCAGAGGGAAGGAAGACACCAAAGCTGGGATTGGGTTCCGTGGGGTGTCCTGATCCAGGTCAAAGCCTGCACCTCCCGAGACCCCTGCCGCCCGGAGCCTGGGCGGGGAGGGAGGGGGAGCCGCAGTTCCGCCAGGGGAGAGAAGCGCCCCCTTCCAGCTCCGAGCCCTGCAGGGCAGGTGACTGGGGGGAGGGAGGCGGCGCCAGGCACGGGCACCAGGGGCGCTACTGGGATCTGCCCCCAACCCCAGCGGGCTCGGGACAGCCCCGTTCAAAGTCGCAGGCCGTGCAGGGGCGAAGCCGTCAGGGGAACGTCCTTCGAGGGAGCCAGTGACCCACAGTCCACACGGCACGGCAGCACTTCCGGACTTTCCCATCTCAGGGACAACAGGGTCACCGCGGCGGAGCTGAGGAGCTTTCACGCCCTCTGGTCTGTTACACCGTGGTTAGGACGACAACACCGCCACATGCTTCCCTGTGTCCGCTCAACAGCAAGAGCGATTCGAGCTTCGCGGTAATTTCACCAGTTCGTGGTGTAACCACCACCAACGGGGCGAGTTCCAGACACAGAGCCCGGCCACCAGCCCCGTCTCTGCGCAGGGTCTCGCCCCAGGTTTAACGGGGTAGCTGACGAACGTGATGCTCTTCTGGTGAGCATGAAAACTGATTTAAGATGGACACGGGCGGGTCAGGGAAGACAGTACGCGCCACGGGACAGCGGAGACTGCGGAGCAGGTGCCGAGAGGTGTGGACGTTCACGGGGCGGAGTCTGAAATGCTGAGAAACCTCGGAGACTGGCCCCGTGCACCGGCCCGCAGCGCCCCTCCGCGAGCTGCCACGGGCGGCACCGGCTCAGTGTGGGACGAAAGAATACGTTTAAGAGCTAACAGATGCTTTTAACTTAAACAATTCTCAAAAGAATAATGAGTATAGTGGGGAAAAAACAGACTACATCCAAGGCAGTGGCCAGAGGGCCCGCACCTCAGTCAGGGCAGGACCTGCCCGGCCAGCAACCCACTCCACAATGGCCACGGACATGGGCCACGGACCCCGCTCCCCCACGGCAGCCTGGCCCGGAAAAAGACGGGTCAGCTTCATCTCTGACTTTGAAGCCATTGAAAGGTCCAGAGCAAAACAACGGGGAGAGGGCAGCTGGAGCGGCTGCGGCTAAGGTGGGCTGACCTGCCTGGTGTCCTGCCGGGCCAGGCCCTGTGTCCCTCACTTCACACGCGTGCACACACGTTCAGATGTGAGAAGGGGAGGGGGAGTTTACCCACTGCTGCCCCCCTCCCCGCCTCCGCGAGGCCTGCCGCACAGTGAGGACAACCGTGCTCAGGCAACGCGCACCTCCAGGCGTCGGGGCTCTGGGCGGAGTGGCGGGACCCCTGCGCACCCTTCGGACGACAGCTGCATCCTGCCCGAGGCCCGCGGGGACGGCAGAGGTGGGTCCCACGGCCCGCAGAATCCAACTGCAGAGAGTCAGTCAGGAGGGAGACAGGAGCCGTGCACAGGAAAACACTGCACCCTCCGGGAGCTGGAGGCCAATGCCCAGGACGGGGGACAAACCAGGGCTCCAGCGGCCGCAGCCTCCCAGCCCCACCTCCCACCACCCCTGCCGACCGGCGCCCCACCCCACGCAGGGCGGCACACCCACTGGACGCTTCGCACGCTCTCTCGGGCTCTGTAAAATGCCTTTAAAAATAAACACACGCCAAGTGAATTATAAATGCCACTCTGATCCACAGTCGGCATTGCCGGAATTCCAGTCTGCGGAGCATCACGCTGAGAAGATGTTAATAACACATGCACACACAAAAGGGGTGCACATGATTCATGCCAGTCACTTCCCGGGGTCTGTTTCCATGTTAATCTTCACGGAAACAGTGACTGAGTGCCCACACGAACGCCTGCGCGGCTTCATCTCGGCTGGCTTTACACAGGACGGTCTTTCACCCTCTGTACACAGACCTATGTACACAGCAAGTGACGTGATATAACTTACAAAGAGGAGGCAACCACGGCTGAGAAAGGGGGTGAAGAGCGGGGCAGGGCCATGAACCCAGGCCCGGCTCCTGGGCACCCCTTTTTCCATTCACCCATTCCTCTGGGGACTGCTGATGTCTCTGTGCGCAAGACACGCCTAACAAGTGTACCCCCATAATTCAGAATGCGACGGTGCATGGGGAGAGTCTTTAAACAGGTGACTATAAACTGTGCACTTCAGGAAGGGCCGCGATTTCACTGATCTCGTGTCCACTTGGTATTCTGCTGTCTCCCCAATAAGATAAATGCCGCGAAGGAGGAACCCGCGTCTGCACTGGGTGTCCCTGTCCCCCAGCGTCCAGCAGGGTGCCGGCCCGAGGGAGCTCTCCACTGACACCTGACGGGGGGGGCCAGTCCCCTGGTCGGTGCTGCGCAGGCCACAGAGGCCCCAACAGGTCTTATTCGTGCCCACGGCCCTCGCGTTGTGGCCTCAGGGTGGCCAGTGACCGAGTCCTCCAGGTGTCCTCACTCACAGCCGGATGAGGTGGCTCCCAGATCCACGTGAAAACTAACTCGTCTCCATGGGAACGCTCCTGCACCCAGCACCCGCCTTGGGTTCCCTTGTAAGCTCCGCGAAGACAAGACGAACATGCTGGCAACATTTTCACCAAAGAGCCGCTGTCACCGCGGGACACGACACCAGGCGGCGGAACGGAGCTCCTGTCCAGGAGCAGGACACGCCTACACACGGCCCCGCACGCCCCAGACCGCAGCCAGACGGCCGCAACGTCTGGTTTTCTCCAGCTGGTGGGCTCCCAGCTGACTGCACATCATTTCCTTGTATCGTCTTAAAAAACTGTTCCACGAAGCCCTGGCTGGTAGCACAGTGGATAAGGGGTGCCGGCCTGCGAATCCAAAGGTCGCAGGTTCGAATCCCCAGCCAGGGCACATAACCAGGTTGCAAACCAGGTCTCCAGTCAGGTCTGTGGCTGGAGGCAGGTGCAAAGCAACCATACATTGATGTCTCTCTCCCTCTCTGCCTTTCTCCCTTCCCCTCTTTCTAAAAATAATGAAATAAAATCTTAAAAAAAAAAAAAAAAAAGTTCCACGACGAACATGATCCCACTCACAACCAGGACTGCTAATCACGCTACTTTACAAGAAGATTCTGGAGTTTCAAGGCCCCTCTGACAGATGCAGGATGGGGGTCTCCTGGGATCACCCCCGAGTAGCTCACCAGGGAAAGGAGTCCTCAAGAGCAACAGTAAAAACAAGGGGAGGAGCAGGGGTGGTTCCACTGGGGTGGCTTCCCGACTTGCCGCCAATACCTGCCCCCAACAGGCGGAAGCCCAGCCCACAGCAACTCCCGCAGCGACCCGACTCGGGCGCTATGCCACCAGAGGCGGCTGCGAGGGACAGCGGCAGAGCGTGTGGCTGGTGCGAGCTCAGGTGAAGGGCTCCTGGCCCGGGGCGGGAAAGCGATCAGGCTCCCTGGAACAGGGGCGAGGACGCACTGCCAGGAGCCCAGCGGGCAGAGCCCAGGGGGCCGGGAAGACGGAGCCCTGGGGCGGCCCTGGCCCGATGGTGGCCCTGGCCCGATGGCTTTCTTCCTCTCGACGGCCCGCACCGTCCCCCTTCATCTTCGAGTGAGCCCCGTGCCCACGAGGGCCATCAGGAAACCGCTGGGCCAGCAGGTGGATCCTTGCACGGCGCTCTTACAACCCAGCCCTCAGTGTGTGCAGTTACGTAACAGGAGGAAAAAACAATCTGTTCTGCAAAGCCCTTGGGTTTTTAAAATACGAGCCCTGGTGAAAACGTGATTGCACTGCAGCCCACGATGGGGCTCGCGCCTCCCGGAATAGCCGGCGTTTCTGCTGATCGCCGGTGCTGGCGAGGAACTGGCTCTCACACGGTTCCTTCCCCTCTTCCTCAGGCACCCGGGATGTAGGTGGCCACGTGAGTCGCCTCGAGCCTGCACGTGCATGAGCTGGTGCACAAAATCGCTGGTCAACAACGGGTTAACCTTCATGGTGTCCTTCTCCTTCGTTCATCCTCCTCCTGACTCAAAGGTTTACGTCCCCTCAGGTCGGAAACGGCTGCATCTTCCCTGACCCCTGCCTGGCAAGGTGCACGAAACGTGCCAGGAGAATCAATAAATGAGGAATCAGTAGACACTTCAGCGTGGTGACGAAAGAAACTTCGGCAGGAAACGGACCCAGTGCCTTTAAATGAGAAGTCTGTCTGTCTACCACCTGCAGCCACACACACGCGAGTGTTTTTTGGTTCTATCACTATTCCGACTGGGGTGAGCTCAAGGAGGACCCCGTTTCAGCGGAACGTGGGCAGAGGGGCGCCATTCCCGGGGCAGGGCCTCCCCTGCTCCACCCAACGCCAGCATGACCGCCCGACACCTTCCTAACCCTGACCTCCCTGCTTGCATGTCCTTGCCCTTGGCAGGACACCTGGAGGAGGACACCGACTTTAGAAGGAAGAACCCGGAAGCCAGTGGAGCCCATGGGAATGAAGCCCGTCGGACCCTGGGAGCGTTCTCCCCTATTCTCAGAAGGATGAGGCTGACAAGACCCCACGTTCCGCCTCCTCCACGTTTATCACGTCGGCAGAATTTCTCCGAGTTGAAGTCAAACGCACACGCTTCGCCCTCTGAACTTGCTTCACGATCCAGGGATGTGAAAATTAATTCCCGAGCCGTAACCTGCCGCAGGGAAGCGTCAGCACCTGTTTTCTCTCTCAAAGGCGCTAGAAAGAGCTCCGTCTCCACTTGCGAAGCTCTACCCAACCGTACTACTCGTTCTTTGTGCTCAGGAACCGCAGAGATTAATCACCGCGCCAGGTTCTGAGCTGCGATACCGTGACAATAAAGTCCCTCAACCATCACTCCCCGGCTGGTCTTCACTGAACACCTGCCCCCCAACCCCCACGCCCCACTAAGGCCCGGAGTACCTGACACCTGAGTACCACGTAACCCAGTCTCCTTCGGGCTTGAAAAGTAAGGTGGGTTAACCACCATGCGACCTCCCCAGGACAACGTGGGGCGGTCCAGTCGGGGTGAGTGTTTTCACGTCAACAGGTACCCACAGTAACCGCATCAGCAGGTTCTGTGAGGTCTTCCTGCCCCGCCAACTATGAAAAGGTTCCGACGTGGGACATCAGGGATGGCGGGTAAGTAGCGTGCAGCTCCCATACCAAGGAGCTCACAGGCATGTGAAGAGGCTGACGTGTCCCCGCGTCGCTCACTGGGCCTTTTCACCAGCTCCCAGTGCACCTCGGCGCTGTTCGGGGCCACACTGGCGCCCTGCCAACCCTGCTTCTGCACCAACCGCCGGCCCCTCGTCTGCCACAGGGGTTGCGTAGAAGCCATGTAACCGTGTAACCCCTCCCTACAGAAGCGACACCCCAACACCACAGTTCGTTCCTCCACTGGCCAGTTTCCCGGGAAACACCAGACGTGCACTAACAGTTCTTCACTAACGTGTGTCTGATGAACTAGTGTGGCTGTGGTCCCCCAGTGGGCCCTGGCTGACACCCTACCCAGCACGCGCTGGTAAACACAAGAACGTAAAACCACAGAGCCCACGATTTTAACAGAGGAGCCGGTGTAACCATACGGAAATCTCACTTTTCTCATCTGATTCTGTTTCTTTCTTTCCTTTGGATTCACACGGGGCTCACCCCGGACTCCCCCACACCTCCCTCGCCCTTACCCACTGAGCTTTGAGACAATGAGCTTCTGGTTGGCATCAAACATTCTTGGGAACCAAGCCTCGGTCTATCCACCACAGAGACGGAGTTTGGTCAAACCAGGGACCACGGTCAGGCCTGTTTTCAGCTCCAGACCCGGAGAAGCAGAAGGGCCCACTGACCATGCCCTTGGGAAGCCAGAGGGCCACCAGGGCCAGACTCCATGGGTTACGACACCCACGCCAGTGGGAACCAGTCGGTAGAGACCACACCCCCAACCCCTGGGTCCCCTAGCAGCCCCCATGGAGCCAGGACTTGAGCACAGGTCACCTGCGACTCCAGGTTTGGTGTCATTTCCTTCACAATAAAACTTGACTTTCCTGACTGCAAACCCCGGTTCCTGCTGGCTCAGGCTGGTGCTGCCAGGGGAGAGAACCACTTCAGTTCCTATCAGCAGGGAAGACGGCAGGGGTAGCCGCTGCCCAGACCCTCGCAGGACAAAAGGCACTCGCCTGGCAGCAAACAGGGATGGGACTCTGGCAGAGAGGAGCAGAAGCGGTCCCGCAGAAAACGCAGGGCCTGCTCACGAGGCGAGATGGTGCCGGAAGGGAAAGGAGGCCCGGCTGCATGAGGTTTTGCCATAATGAAGCAATGTTTTCTGTGGACGATCCGAGTTTTCAGGGGCTCGCATGCAGTTCCCGGCTTTGGAGGGCACAGCACGGACGGCAGTGCAGAGGGCAGCATGCAGGCCAAGTGGAGCGCGGGGACTTGGAGATCGGTTAGAAGGCGTAACGCTAAGACAGCCTATCCGCTGAAGAGTTACATAATTTTGCAGGGAAGTCAGACACAACTCACTAAATGCTGTATCATTAACACAGTTAGTTCCCAAATTTTGAGCCACACGTTCATTGGCAGCTAACCCTGGGAAGTGTCAAAGTAGATCATTTTAATTTCACAACTGACGATTTCATTATTGAGTACCTACACGCAGATCCAAGCGCACACACACGGAGCCATGGTGAAACTTGATTATGCAAATGTTAGTTTTTTAAGAAAAGTTCCCAGAGCCCTGGCTGGTGGCACAGTGGATAAGGTGCCGGCCTGCAAACCCAAAGGTTGCTGGTTCGATTCCCAGCCAGGGCACATAATCAGGTTGCAAGCCAGGTCTCCAGCCAGCTCTGTAGCTGGAGGCAGGTGAAAGGCAACCATACATGATGTTTCTCTCCCTCTCTGCCTCTCTTCCTTCCCCTCTCTCTAAAAATAATAAATAAAATCTTTAAAAAAAAAAAAAAAGAAAAGTTCCCAGAGAAATAAGCAGCGTCACAGAGATATGCTCTTGCAGTCCAAAAGAATTAACTGTAATCACTACCGCCTTTCTGACTTCATTTGCTCTGGACTGCTGGAGCACTTCCAATTTTGATACAATTATCACTTACTTAGGTCCTGATATCATGTTATTTTGTCTTCTCAAAGTAGAGGATAAAATTACTTTGTCGAGGGGAAGTACCACATGTGACACTTATTCTGTATTTTCCTAGGATATCTCGCTATCACAGGGAATAAAAACGTGTAAGTAAAACGTATGCTAGAAAATACACTATTTTTAGATCTTCAGTTAAAAAACTCAAATACTGCAAAAAATACTTTGCTAGAACAGTTCTGGTTACTTGAGATGAGTGATAATTTTTTTTCCTTTTATATCTTGAAAACACACATAACACGTTGCTCATAGTAGGCACGCAAACAATTTTGGCTGAAGTGAGGAAGAGATGGGAAGACTTTAAAATATTTGAAACCGGATTCTGTATTAACTTTGGATCCAAACAATCAGTTAATAAAGAAAGCTGGATTTGGTAAAAATGGTTTAAATTTTTGGAAGCCATTTTCATACTTAAAAGGTTATTTTTAAAAACCCAGATGAGGAATGCTTAGGACACCTTGGCACACTTTCACAGATTATTTGGTGATCAAAGACATCTGGCTTTTTTGATTATTTACGGAATTTCACCCTAAGGCCCGTGTGGTATTTTCAAAATGTGTTTTGCAATATTTGGACATTCTCCAGGTGGCTGGTTTAATCTCTATTTCCCTAAACACTCATTTTCATTGGGAGGTTTGATTATTACTACAAATAAGTCCCAACTTCTAGATAAAGTGTGTTCAGGATTTTATGACACAAAATGAGATATTTTGAAAATTCCTCTTCCATTTATAACTGAAATTAAGCTTAGGACCACACAATTTGTTCTCATTTTGCTGTACATAATACTGGTAAGAACTAAACATTACACAGGATTTTCTTTTCTTGGGAATCTATATTTAATCAAGAGCTAACTAAATATATTGTTTCTTAAAGATTCACAAGTACAAGCATTGTTATTTCCAACAGCACAGAACAAAGAGTGTAGTTTGGAGACTCTTTTTCTACAAAAGACCTATCGAACATAAATGTCAAGTTGTATATAGGAAAGTGGGTGATTGAGACACGTATCTGATTTTATTCTACATGAAGCCAAAATGGGGATAAGGGAGAGGAAAGGCAATGAGCTGGTGAAAAGCAACCAAATGCCACGCAGTGTCGACACACACAGTTAACGTCTGCCCACAGTCAGAAGAGGGAAACCCAAAGCTGTGCACTCTTCTGATGGTATAACCTTGGGGATAACCCTTCCTCTATCCCCAACATAGGTGATCACATAGCAAATTAAATAGTAAAGTAAGGGAAAATGCTAAGAAAGTTAAATGTCCAACCAGGAAGAAATGCAACCTCTCTAGCTCTCTTCCCAACATTAGGACAAAAATGGAGCAGTGTTTATACCTACTCAGCAGGAAAACACAAGCCCCTCAAGGAAAACCAAGTCAAAGCAGTTTTCATTGCATACTTCTTAAGGTGCAAAAGCAGTATAAGGCCCTGGCTGGTGGCTCAGTGGATAGGCGCTGTCCTGCGAACCCAAAGGTCACTGGTTCAATTCCCAGCCAGGGCACATAACCAGGTCTCCAGCCAGGTCCGAGCTGGAGGCAGGTGAAAGGCAACCATACATTGATGCTTCTCTGCTTCTCTCCCTCTCTGCCTCTCTCCCTTCCCCTCTCTCTTGAAATAATAAATCCTTTTTTAAAAAAGGCAGTATAAATATTTATAGAAATGACATGTCTTTTAACAATGTATCATTTATAAAATAGAAAATAATGAATTTATTCTGCTGTGTGCTTAAGAATGAAATTAAGTACTTAGAAGAAACCTTTTACTGATGAACCATTCACAAGCATTTTATGACTGTGGACTATGTGTTACAAATGTTGTTTTCAACTATGGTGTGCAACAAACTGTCTTTGAAGAGTTCCTATAGTTTATTTGCATATGTGTACGTGTCTTTTCTTAACATGACAGTTATTTGCAGCATCACAGCAACATTAAGGTGGGAACGCACTGAGCAATAACTTACAATTTTCGTCATAATGCTCTCACACACATCTTTATACAACTTTTCATTTTAATGTGTTTGGAAAATGAAAACTATCAGGAAAACTTAATATATAAAAGATAGCTTGGAAATGTCAAAGCGGTCTCCCAAAGAGAACAGCAATAAACACTAGTCACTTTGTGGCAGATATTCAGGTTATAAGCCAAAGTGAGAGAAATTCTATTATAGTTATTGAACAATTTGCGTTGATGCAATGCTAATTATTGATAATGTTGACCAACAGAAAATTATTCTGCACTAAGTAGGATATTGATAGACCAATTCAAGATATATAGCATTTTAGGGCTACAATGTAGGAGTATGATTTTATCGCTCCTCTAAGTTAAAGAGGAGTTAGAAGAAGCTTAATTAGTTGAGATCTAAACCTGAGTCTTCCTGAAAACAAACCTATCCTGTCTCACATTCTGCCCCATTTCTGTCAACACATGGCGTCCCAGCGAGACACAGTACTACCTCGCCATCCTGGGCTCTCACCCTAAGCAGAGGGTCTACAACTGACCTCGTAAATACACTTTCCTGTTAGTAACCCTCCTACCTGGGTTCCTAAGCAGCAGTCTCATTATTTTGGAAGACACTTTGCAGCTGCAAGCAGGACACAATGGCAGGTGACAGGGAGAACCCCTGCCTGAAGTCAGCGCTGTGGGCAGCAGAGAGCTGGTGGGAGAGTCTGACAGATAGGAAGGCACGTGCTGTAACGCCGCTTCCCCAACTTAACTGAAGACAAGATGGTCAAATGGCACTTGCACACCACGTCACCACATTGCGCGGCCACCAAGGCCAACTGGGGAGCAGGTGGAGGCCACAGGAGGCCCCCAGCAGGGAAGTGCACGGGAGGCAGGTGGGCCCCTGAAGAGCCTGGGCCTGTGTGTGTGTCACTCAAAACACACACACACGAGTCATCACCACGGCATCAGGCAGAAGAGCATGTAACACAAGCACTTGACAAAAGTCACACGAATCCAAGCCAAGGCCTACTTTGGTATTTAAAAACACAGCCTGCATGTGTGCGGACGGACTCAGTTTACCCGCATCCTGCGCAGGCAGGGAACCTGGAAGTGTCACCGCAGGGAACCCGAGTCAACGCAGTGACTTGGGAAGAGAACCGCTGCCACAATGGGCCACAGCGGTGGCCTCTCGGAGCCGAGGTCCCCACCGGCAAACACACGGTCCCGGCACCTGTCCCACGGGCTCCGTGAAGCTTCCGTAAACCAAACGCGAGGTCAGCGCGCAGCCCATAGCTGGCCTCGCAGGGACGTACAGCGTTCATACCACTGCCTCCGCCCTCCCCCCGCAGAGGGGACCTGGGGCGGCGGGGACTCAGGTGCTGCGGGCGGACAGGAACCAGAGCCTCCTGGCGTGTCTCTGGGTCCCTGTCCCTTCTCATCTAGTCGAGGTGCGGTGCCATCAGCTGGGTCAGCCTTTAACCTCCTATGCTTTTTGAGCACATTAAAATTGACTTCCTATCAGCAGGTCTAAAGGGAGAACAGCTTTCGTCCACGTTAGTTACGGCAAGAAACCAATAAATACTCTTAACTTACCTATTACATCTACAGGGACCATTAAGCTTTATTACCCAACCCCAGCCCCCCAGACTTTCTTAAAACTGGAATTTCCATGGAAAGCCAGGATGCAGGGCTGGATCTGGATTTCAGAAAGAGTAAGTTTTGCGTAAGGAGTTCCCGAACGTCGTTCAGGACACGCTCACACTAAGTGCTGTGGCCCCTGCTCGCCTGAAGTTAAAACGTCACTGGGGTCCTGCACGTGCATTGATAAACCGGGCCACTCCACTCCCAAGGGCAGACGTTCACAATGCACAAAGTAGCGGAAAATGGCTTTTGAGGACCGTTCCCCCTTTTCTAACACCAGCAGGAAACGCCGCAGGCCTGCCCCTCTTGGCTTCAAGACCATCGCAGGCACTGCTGGACGCGTCCCGAGGTCCGGTCTCCAACCAGCAGCAACCTCACTTCCCGTTTCGCTACAGGGAGACGGACCTTCTAGGGCACTTTTGTTTTCACTTCTGCTCTGCACAGATGACACCACTCCTCCGTCCCGGAACACGTCCGCAGCTGAGGTGCCCGACGCCCTGAGGTGCCCACACGGGAGAACACGTCTTCCTTCCCTCACTTCCCCGTGCCCTGCGCGTCCCCACACATAGCCCTGATGCCCCCACAGCATGGACACGCCTGTCATGAGAAGCTACAGGTGTGATATGTGGGGTGTGAGGGGTGAGGAAGCAGCTTCACGGAACATGCTTGACAACGGGACACGTTACAAGGATGCCAGGTATGGCCAAGGTCCCCTTCTGGAGGGTCGCACGGGTGGGGGGTGCCATCAGGGGAGACAGGGTCCAACCAAATGCAGAGGCTGGGCCGTGAAGGACAGCGGCAGGCTGGCCCGAGCCTGAGAAAGAAGAACTGAAACTGGAAGCAGGAACACGGGTGGCCAAGGGGAGCACAGGCCCCTGGGACAGTTCACGCCGCGGGAGGCCTGCAGGGTGGGCGGCAGGACGTGAGTCAGCTGTCATGGGATGGCCGGTCTCAGGGTCATGGGGGACAGAAAGGACAACTCATGTGAGAACACCCCATACGTGACCCCATCTTAGGGGACGCTGGTCCCTGAAGGCATGAATCAGGATGCCTGCTCCCGGCACTGAGGGAGGGTGGGGCCCTGCAGGGGGTGTCACATGGGGACCCCAATAAAGGACGTGGGGGTGGACCTCAAGTGGCTCCTGCAGGAAGTCACTGGACCTTAATGGTCTTTCAGGCTTATTCTTATCCCTTTCTTGTTTCACATGTTTTATCAGCTACCACAAACGTTTTGTAGGCTGTAATAAAAGCAAACACATCTTTGTAGCTGCAGTTCCCAGCCCAGCACTCCTCACACCGCGGATAGTGCACACGTGAATGCACACGTGAGGCGGCTTTCTCCGACAGTCAGGAAAGCAAGCGGCCATTGAGCTGGGGGCTGGAGCGTGAAAAGACCACCACCACCTACGGAACCGGAGTCCAACGAGTCAAGTACAAGGCGGGGATCACGGGGGACACACAGCTGAGCGTGGTCCTGGGCACGGAGCACCCAGGGGCGGGTGGGGTGGACCCCTGCCTCAGGCCCACGCGTGGCAAACCGCGGCGCCCTCCCGGCTTCGGAATGCTTGTATGTCCAGTGGAAGCTGCCTCGTGCGATGGGACTACACCTGCCAAGTCCTTCCACAGCCCAGCGGCAAATAATCAATACATGGTACCAGGACTGGCAGGCAGTACCAGCAGGGGTAAGGCAATACCGAAACATGAAAAACTCTGTCGCAAACCTACGTCCTGACTGCGATGGGAGAAAATCTATGGTTGGTGAGATCTCAAATACATAATATGCTGCGTTGAAATTCTCGTAAGTCTCAGTAATGTCTGTAGCGGGGAAAAGGCCCTGCTGCCCCTCATCTGTGGTTCTGGAAGATTCAACTGTGCTGGGGGGACC
The DNA here is from genome assembly GCA_004026585.1 of Noctilio leporinus. NCBI lineage: Eukaryota > Metazoa > Chordata > Mammalia > Chiroptera > Noctilionidae > Noctilio > Noctilio leporinus. The sequence continues at coordinate 17,005 of PVIW01006271.1, read as the reverse complement.
GGTGATTCCACGTGAAACATGGCTGGAAAGGGGCCACATCTTTCTTTCCTTCCCCTCCCCTCGGGGGATGGAAGACTGGGAATTCCCATCGGCTCAACGGTCCTAAGTGGAGTTTATTAGAAAATTCTTCCCTTCTTGTAGGAAACCGGAAAAGGCTGCGGAGAACAGTGTTAAATTAACCCCTTCACTGGCGGAGCTGGGGGCACTTACCCAGAGGGGCAACTTGTTTTCCTCTTTCACTCACCTCCCGCCACACTTACACCTTAGGCTCCCGGTACACAGGAGGAGGAGAGGGACACTAACGCCTACACGTCACTTGCTGACACTGCATCAAAAGCGGTCCCTGGGCAGGGCAGTCAGTGCTATTCCTGCCTCTGGGAAAGATGCAACTTCATACACTCAGTGTAAATCCCACCCCGGTGAAGTAGTACCTTCTGAATTCAGAACATACGTATTGCAGAACATATTTAAATAGAAACCCTTCCTGACTTGTAATTCATGATGGAAACTGTCCATTGAAAAGTCCATCGGGACTGCTTTGTGAATAAAGCACATTTGAAATTAGCAGTCATTATAATCAGCATTGACCGCACCCCCAAATAAATGAATTTTTATAATAGACCCTTTTTTAAGTAGGTTTACATCAAGAATCTTTTAATAAGCCCTTTCACCATCGATTACACTAAGGGGAGGTAAATCTCAGTGCATTTTATGCAGAACGGTGACAAATGAGGAATTAGTTGAATGTTACACATGAACACGACTTCAAGTAGATGGAGATAATTCTACTTGCAACGTGAACTCACCACAACTTCCTCGGGCTCCCTTGCTCACATCGGCACCGGCATCGGTTTCGCTGACAACCTGCCCCGTTGTGGGGAGTTGAAGATAAAAGATTAGAATCTGAAAATCTCGGGTTACTAACCCAAGCGCCTGACCCACTTACTGTAACAAAACGAATCCACCTCTGTTTCCCAGAGGTTTAGGCCTCCCAAGCTAACCCCTCACTCCCCTAAGTCAAATTTCTGACAACACTAGGGATTCCTTTGGGCACAAACTGCATAGGAAAAGGAAAGGAAAAGGCTACCACGTATCCCGAATACCCATGAAAATGCTTCCGTTCCCAGGACCAGGCCGAAGTCCTCACACCGAATTCACCTGTCCTTCCCGAAAGGTGGCTCTGAAGAGACTGCGGTGCAGGAGGGCAAGGTGAGAGGCCGGGTGGACGTCAGGGTAATTCACGGCCCAACAACTGTACGTGACGTAGAACCGGGACAGGCAACACACCAAGGAGCCCGGTTATGACGATTAGGTGGCTGTTTGGCTTTCCCTCCTCCTCCGCCAGTGACAGGCTCCATGAGGCCCTCACTTTGACAATGCAACGCACTCAGACGTGATGCCCGCAGACACCTGGCACCTGCCTGCTGGCCCTCGGCTATCGCTGGTCACCACAAGCCAAGGTCCCCGGGGTGTCCTGCCCCAGAACAGACATCCGTGGGGCACACCTGAGCTTGGTTCACGGGGCAGCCCAGCCTGGAAGGCCTGCCCTGCGCCGGGGATGGCCCCAGGCCATCAGCATGCTGCAAAGTGGCCAAGTGACAGCTCCACCTGCCACTGTGCGGCGGGGTCGCCAGCCAGAGCAGCCGCGACCACAGCCGTCAGAAGGAAAAGCAAGAGAGAATCAGCTGCCTCTGCTTTCAGCCGTTGCATTTCTAGTTAAAAGTTGCATCAGAAGCTACTACAACGTGTTCAAGTTCAGCATTTGAAGAGCGTAAGGCTCAGCGGGCTGGAAAATCCGCCCACCGGGACAGCCCCCTCAACCCCGCACAGCGGCGAGACGTGGATTCTCAGGAATCGCGTGTCTGGAAAGGGAGGAGCAGCCCCTTCTGTGTGAGCAGCCTTCCAGCCCTGGGCTGACGGGGTCCGAGCGGCCTGAGAACCCGCTTTCTTCCCCCCCACAAATAAACCAGCGCGGGACCTTTCCAGGCCAGGATACTGAAAATGGAACAAAAGGCTTGTTTTCCTAGCACGTCCCCCTGGTGACGGCACAGAGTTAAGGAACAGGTTCACACTTGGGCCCAGCCCCAGGGAGAGCCTGCTGGTTACCACAGTGATGCGCCCACGCAAGGAGCCCTACCCATGCTGGGAATAAGCCTCACCGCCTGTACCCCAAGGGCACACGCTGCCGCCGCCCGCGTGGTCAGAACGGGAAGCCCCGCGGCGGAGAGCTGAGGAACTGGAGGGTTTCAGAGCCGGCTCGTCCCGCACCCCACACCACGAGCAAGTTCCAGGGGCTTAGCTGGAACCCCAGCACCTGCCACGGGATCTCACCACTAGGTCACCCCCAAACCTCCACGCCCTGGGGAAGAGCCCGAAGATGGTAACCCCGGGAGGGCACACCGCCTGATGGATCCTTCTCTGAGCCCAACGCTTCCTGCCATCGGACACCCAGAGAGCAGGCTCCGGTGCCCTTCGGAAACCAGCCAACAGGATGAGAGATTTAAAAACCTGTACCTGAGCCAAGACGGCCAGGGTAGGCCCCAAACACACAGCGGGCAAAGTGGCCGGAGGGGACAACTGGAGCAGAAACAGAGAAAAACGGGGACGGCACTGATGGAAAGCTATCCAATGTATAAAAATAAAATGTGTGTAGCAGTGCTTACGGGAAAGCCCATCACTCCTTGCTGGATGTTACAAACACAAATTTATTAACTCCAAAAATTTTAAATCTGGAGACAGAGCAAGTCTGCACAGCTGCATGCCAATCAAGGTGCTCGAAGTCCCTTACAGAACGTCCGTTCAGCAAAAGAATAATTTGTAACGTTAAGGAAACAGTCCCTCTACTTTACCCACAACGATCAGTGGAACAGGGGTGGGTTGGCTTGTTCTACACGGAACAAGGAGGAGCTGGAGCCCAAGCAAGACAGAAGCACAAGCAGAGCAGGCAATGCTGAATTATCCGGCAGTGGACAAAGGCGGGCAGTTACTAAACAATCATAAAAGGTTCAAGAGGAAAAACTGGGGGAGGGTTAGGGGTTTCAAATGTGACAGGAATATTGAGCTCAAATGGACTTCAGAATCAGAGGATGAATGGGACACAAAGGGGAGTCCAGCGGCCAAGTGTCTCTGTGAAGAGACGGAATCCGTGAGGGGCCGGCCCACGACATTCCTGTTACAGGCTCTGGGAAGCCTGTGGCTAGCGAATTCCACCAACATTCCCAGGGCTCCTCTTTCCTCTGCTCGTCTCCGTGAGACCACCACCAACAAATGCTTGCGTGGTTTCTAAAACATGCGTGAAGTTCACTAACATAGACAGGACAGAACAAAGCGAAGCCATTTTAAGAAACAGACCATGAAATGAAACATGTCACCAAACTCCCTAGAAAAGACTGAATCGGCAAATGTCACTAATGCAGGTGTATCCAGAAGTAAAAAGTGCCGAGCCTGACCATCGTGTGAAGTTGTGTGTGTGTGTGTGTGTGAGAGATTGATGATTGGTTTTGGGGGCCATTCTTTTACCCATCCTGTACCACATGCTATTTTTACTTTGCTCTTTCAGCTGATTATTGGCTCCCCAAGCTGGGACCAGGTCCCATCCCTTCCTCACAACACAAAGCGCTGCCTTACACACAGTTGGGACTCAGGAAATGCTTCTTCAGCCAAAAGGAACTGGAATGCCTTTGAATTCCACCCGGTAGCTAAGACAACATGAAGTGTCGAGCGAGATTTGGTGTTGGCCAGACCCCAAGACCAAGATGCAGCTGCTCAGTCAACACCTCAGCGGGGTCAGGATGACAAAAGCCAGCCAGCGTGGAGAGGGGCGACGGCACCTTCTAGCATGGCCCACGGGCACAGCACCGGAAGCCGCAGGAAGAGAGTCAACTGGTGCCCAGGCAGAGACACAACCAGTCTGAGTAAGAGGCGGGGGCCCAGGGGCCCAGGTGGGGGCTGACCAGAGGGCGCAGGACTCGATTGAACAGAAACTAGATGACATGTATCTCAGAGGGGTGCACAGGAGCAGGGCGACCCCAGCTGGGGCCAGCTCCCCCTCACCTGACGGGGACGCCCAATCAGGCGACTGAGTAGCCGGAGGAGCGAGGGCTACACACTAGCACGTGAGGAACACGCCAGTAACCATGCACAACCCTGCGCCATATACCAGGGGGGCCGGGAACACCGGGATTTGTGCAGCACCACCACTATGGTTCCACCTGAAACTGAAACAAAGCAACACTGAATGTCAACTGCAGTTGAAAAATAAAACACACCATCAAAGAATACAATTCATTACCATGCGGTATTTTTTTAAAGCTCTAGGTTGAGAAAGTGTCAAGCTGCTTCGTGCGTGGGCCGTCTGCAGACAAAACGTGCGTTCTGAGCATCCTTTTCACAGCAGTTTGCTTAGCCACACACTTGGGCAATTCAGACCTGTACAGAGATGAACGCATGGACAAAACCCCCAAGCAGCTCTGGGCCGGTGCATTCAACCAGGGCCACCAAAGCGGAGTCTGGTTTGTCGGTGGCTTTCCCGCCACTGGGCTGGGCCACCAGCGGGATGCCACCTGTCAGCAGGTGGAGGGACTCCCCGTGGGAGCAGCTGGGACACCGCAGGTTCCCCCCAGGACACCGAAGTTCCACCCCGAGGCGCGCACCGCGTATCTCAGCACGAAGCTTCCTCACAGGACCAGGGCTCTCGGTACCACAGGGAGACAGCACGCGCTCAGGCCGGGCTCCCCCGTCCCACCGGGGGTCCCTGAGGCTGCAGCCTGCCCAGGAATTAGAAACAGCTTCAACGTAAGTAAATACCCAACTTCAAAGTCTCAAGCACTAAAAAATACCAATGTAACCCTCGGCCCTCTGCTCAAATTCTCCAAAAGTCAAGTGTTCCTGGCTAAAGGAAATCCTGTTTTTATTCTATAAATCATACACATTCTAAGTTATACATATTCTAGTTTAGAAGTTACATATAGAACTTTCTTTAGAGGTGAACGCACATATGTGTGTATAACACAATTTGAAAAGATGATAAATACTAGACCCAAATTAATGTACACCGAACTTTAAATAACCCAAGAAACACTTTATAATACGCATGAAAAAGCGCAGAGGAGAGTCCGACGCCTAAAATGGACTGTCACCATTTACCATTTAGAAAGCACCAACGAATAAAAGCCTCCAGACAGCGGCCCGGGTGTCTGTGGTAGGACCCTCCACGCACATGCCTCTCGGGAATAGTGACCCCTTCTTCTCTGCAGCAGGAAGAAATCGGGCACTGTGCGCCGGAGCACAATTGGGGACTATGCACTCTTGTTTGTGTCCCCGGTCCTGCACTGTAAGTTCCAGGGGTCAGTGAAGGCCACAGTCTTGTTCACCACGAGGCCACGAGCATGGCATTCATGAACTTGGGGAGATGAGTGACTGAATTCACGAAGCAACAGTATTTCTTTTAGGGTCACAGACCTCGGACAGGCGCTGCCAGCAGAAGAACTTGCCTTCCCAGTCAACCATGGGATGGGCCAAAAGGTTTGCTCGGGTTTTCCGTCAGCACCTTCTAACTGCAAGCGGTTGTCTTGAACGTCATTCAAAACCATGTTTTCACACTGTATGGTGACAGCTGTCCTATCAGCATGCATTAAAAATAAATGTATCAAAATTGAATTTTTGTGCAGCCATTTATTTTTTTTTAATTTTATTAGTTCCAGAGAGAGGGGAAGGGAGAGAGGCAGAGAGGGAGAGAAGCATCAGTGTATGGTTGCCTTTCACCTGCCTCCCAGCCACAGACCTGGCTGGAGACCTGGCCTGCAACCCAGTCATATGCCCCAGCCGGGAGAATCGAACCTGTGACCCTTGGGTTCGCAGGCCTGCACCTTATCCACTGTGCTACCAGCCAGGGCCTGCAGCCATTTTTAATATTGAAGATGAAAGAAGATACACAACGTCTTCAGCATATTATGCTTTATGGCTTCAAAAAAGATTTTTAAAAAAGAGAGATTTGTGCAGCATATGGAGAAGATGTGTGACTGACCCAAGATGTCAAAAGTGGTTTACAAACTTTCCTGTCCCACTGGCATTCTGGCCAAGGAATTCTTTGCTGTCGGGCTGTCTTCTGCATTGGAAGACGTTGAACAGCACCCTGGCCTCTGCCCACTAGCAGCCAACAGCGGGAGATAGCCAACATGCTCCAAATATCCAAGTCAATAGTTATGGGTGAAAATGAAAAATGTCTTTTTTAGAGGAAAAAAAATGTAACAACCTCTTTGGCCAATCTAATGTAAGGCTGACGGCAAAATCCCACACCATGTGCACTGGAGGAAAGGAAAGTCGTGGACACTACGAAATAGCAACCAGCTAGACAGACACAACAGGAGATAAAACGACCCCTCACTCACATTTACAAATTTGCTTGGTGGCATCTGAACCCATGAACATATTACTGATGTGACTGCAGATAAGACATAAGTTTAATTCAATTAAATAATAAATAGGCTTTATTTTCATGGATTTATTGCACAATTTAAACAGTAATAAATATTTGCTAAACACAAATAGCACTTTATCTTAATTTTCTGCAATTATAATTTTACAATCATATCTTTATTTTTAGAGTCCATGAACTCTTAACAAAAATAAATTCTGGCAATGAAAATGGGCTGAGTTTCCAACCTCCATGTGCCAACTCTCCTACCTTCTTCCAACTGTGCAAAAGGAATACTGTATTCTTCATGAAGCATTTTGCTTAAGGTTTTGATATAGTTATAATTCAGGTACTTGTAACTATATAAATCAGCTATTAACATTAAATACCTCCAAGGGGAAATTAGGTGGAATTTCACCCAAAGATACGTGAGCTGGCGACTGCTCTTTTGACATCTCCGACCCGAGGTTCAGCGTGGAACGCACTTGGGTTTGGCCGCTGAGCCGGCTCTGTGTATGGGCTACGCCTTCCCTTTGAGCAGAGGACAGAACAGCGACTCAAAGGCCATTGCTACCAGTGAGAAAGGTGCACTCCAGTTCTTTCTGATTCTTTCACTTAAGCCTGATAAGACGCCTAGCCTCCCGGCAAATCCTGCCTGCAGAATGCTTCTTTCTTAAGATTCAGCCCCGAGGCCCCACCCTCACTCCCGCCCAGCAGGAAAGCGCCTCCCTCCACTACATCAAGGCTGCACACATCACAGTGCCTTGGAAGTACTTGTTCCCGTCTGACTCCCCGCCCTTGGACTTGGGGCCCGGTGACAGTTGGTCACTGTCGTCACCCCCGGGGCCAGCACACTCTCCACACTCAGGCTGATCACAGGCCAAGAGGAGGTCAGAAACTGTGATGAGTGAACGCCATCTCCACAGACACACAGATTATATAAAGAAATACACACAGATATCATCAACATGTTATCGGGGCTACGGGAAACATTTAAGATAAATTCTGCCCTTAAAGAATGGTTTATAGTCCACATTCGGAGCTTTAAGTTCAGACCTCAGTAACCTGCAGACAAGCCAAGGCTGAGGAATTTCTCTGGAAAAGCCATTCGTGTCGTCAGTCTCTCCTAGAGACGGGCTCTGGGTGTGATCAGGGAAGGACAGGGTGGGGGAACCAACACAGCAAGGAGACCTCCCCCTCTGGCGCCACTTCTGACGAGGAGAAATATTACAGTCAACAACCCACCAAAACACACGTCAGCGACTCAGCATTAACAAGCAGTTTGATCACAGGCAGACGCTGATCCACGGCGCCTTTCCCGTGCGAGTTAAGAAACTCATCTATAGTATCTCCCTCGGGACGTCTTTGGAATCAGGATGGCGGTGACCCTACCTACACCACCGCTCTGGCGCCCAGAGGGGCGAAATGCTGGCTATAAATAAGAGAAGCTTGATTTTTACACACGGTTGCTTAGCATCAAGCACTTTTAGGTCAAAAGACAAATGGTGCTAATAAAGCAGCTTATTACAAAGGCTACCAGTCAGCCCTAGAAAAGTCATGACCCACTGCCAACTTTCCAAAGCAATTCTCCCGGTTGAATTTTATATTTATTGTTATGATTTTTTACACAACGAAATTGCTCAGAACCCCTCTCCCTGGGTATTTTTTTTTAAACTCCAATACCTCACTTTCCACCCATAACTTTGTGGTCTTTCCCACACTGGCAGACACTCATTCTTTCCTTTTGCCCTCAAACAGGTCTTGGTTCCTTCCTTAAGTTCCCACATTTTCTACCGGCTGACCAGGTCTCATGCGCTCTTTCTGCCCAGGCCTGTTCTCAGCCCTTCCTCTAAATGTGGGTGCTAGGAGGCCTTTTCTGAGATCCGTGTGCCCCATCCCCACCCCTAGCAGAGGGGTCTCTGCCTTCCCCCTCCAGCCTCCCATCAGGTGTGCGGGCCTCACTTCACAGTAGTTTATCTGTCTCCCACCACCAGGCTGAAGTGGCCAAGGACAGGAAATACAGTGACCACAGCCCCTAACAAACAGCAGGTCTCAGTAAATATTAGTGTATGAGTGAAGATGAAAGTCCTAAGTGGGAACCCTGGCTCAGTGGATTGACGCCAGCCCACAAAATCAAAGGTCGCTGGTTCGATTCCCAGCCAGGACACACATACCCAGGTTCCAAGCCAGGTCTCCAGCCAGGTCTCCAGCCAGGTCTGTCGCTGGAGGCAGGTGAAAGGCAACCATACATGGATGCTTCTCTCCCTTTCTTCCTCCCTCCCTGCCCTTCCCTCTGAAAATAAAATCTTTAACGGGAAAAAAAAAAGGAAAAAAGACCTAAAGCGGGTGAGAAAGGAAGAGAAAGCGAGAGGCAGTGTGGATTCGAACACAGATGTAGCCAGGCGGCTGAGAGGAAACAAAACACCCAGGTTCAAGCCCCACCTGCCACGTCCAAGGTGCACACCCTGGGGAGAGGCCCCTCTAGTCCGAAAGCCACGTGGGACGGCTGGGTCGGCGGGTGCGGCGCACCTGCCCAAGGACTGCTCCACGTTCCCAACAGCGTGAGTGTGGGAAATTGATGTGGACACAACGGATTCAAAATATTTACACTCGGTGGGGAGAAGAGACCACAGGAGATGGAAAGATAAACTACTGGGCCACCCCCGGTGCCACCTGGTGTGACATGAATAAGCAGCAGCGGCAGGCAGACCGGCAACTCTGAGGGCTGGTGGCTGTCATGACTCAAGACAAGGATCAGGGCCCCATTCCGGATGACCCCCTAGCGCGTAAGTGGCCGCTGGGACAGAGCAGGAAGGTGCCAGCCACTCGGGGAAACGTGTCCGCAGCCAAGCTGAGGACGCCACTGCGCCTCCGTGTGCAGGGAAAACCTGCCCCGTTCCCTGGCGGGTGACCGGAACCACGTTTCGGTCAACTCAGAAGGTGACAGAATCCTGTTCCTGGTCTTCGTGACCAGCTTTCGGTTAGCTTCAGCCTTTCTCTAAATAAATGGTGGACAATTATAGTGAAGAACATGGTTTCAGGATGTGAGGGGGTCGCGGGCCAGAACCCTCACAGCAGATGCCTGGGCCGGGGCCCCGCCGCCCACCGCGCAGAGCAGAGCACAGTGAGGACAGCTGTCTGTCCACGAGCCCGCGCAGGCCTCGCCGGACGCTGGCCCCACCAGGGTCATCTGCGCCCTGGACCTCCCACCCCGCAGGGCGGCCAGCAGTATGGCTGCGGCTCAGGAGCCACCGGCCCTTGTGGGAGCCGCCGGGAGGGCCCGAGACGCTGCGCTCAGCAGCGGCACCACCTTGAGGCGCAGCTCGGGAGGTCCCGGTGGGACAGGAGAACCTGCCCCTCCAGGGGTAGCTGGGGCAGGTCCTTCAGGCACGACAAACGTCCCTTTCGCTTAGGCAGGGTTCTGACCAACGCTATCTGGCCCAATGGTGAGGGGACACACAAATTGAACTTGACCTTCCCAACAAAGCGCACACACAGAGGTGGTGCTGAGGCCGCGGCCACCCTGCTCTGACACACCAGCATGTGTGTCACGGGGCACCCGGGAACCCGCACAGGGAGACGTGCTCTGACACTCACAGGCTCTCCAACCGGGAGTTAGCAACCCCCTAACCCGGCCAAGGACAGCTTCACAGTCGCAAGGAGCTCCGGGCACGGCTTCCTGGGGAGGCCTGTGCGGTCACCGCCGTGCGGAAGGAGCGGCCGGCTGCCAACCACGTCACCTGCGTGGAGCAGGGAAGGGCCGCCGGGGGCAGGGAGGGTCCCTGCGTGGATGTAGGCGGATGTACCTAGTTCTGCTCGGCCTCCGTTTCCCCGTCTCTGAGGAGGACAGAAGTGACATATGCAAACAATGAGCACGACTTCAGTCTGCAGGAAACGAAAGGGAGAAGAACACCATGATCCTGGGCCATGTCTGATGTAAACTACTTGGCGGCATTGGGCCGAATCCATAAAGGGTAAGTACCATGTTTTCACCACAGATCGTTTCCGTGAAAGTCTAACGGCTACACCAGATTTCTGAAGAGGTAATTTGATTAAAGTTGAATTCTACAGATATTTCTGACATAGGAGGCCCTATTCTAAGGCCCAGTAAGTCGACCGACACTGCTTCCGTCAGAAGCAGCGACAGGACAGCCGGGGAGAGGCTACTTGGATGCACTGGAAAAGTCAGAGAAGAGGGGGTGCGTGCCCTGTGGGAAACTGGCCCCTCACTGTGCGCCTCTAAGTTTACGGCGCAACTCAAGGGGACTCTGTCCCTTAGAACTGAAATTTCCACCTCAGTTCATAACCAAGGAGGAATAATATTTTACTGTGACTCACATGGTTTTTATTTGACCACTGAGGATGCTGTTAGATCACTATCCTTCCAGTAAGGCCTCTATTTTATACTCCATGTGCAGACCCCAGCGAACCGTGGATAATAGAAAGGGTATTGAAAATAAACACACAATGGCCAAACCTGGTAAGTTTCCACAGGTACTAAAACAAACAAAAATCCCATGTCAGAACCTGCCTTTGATTATCTTGTTTCTATTTATCACAAATGTCAAAAAAAGCCCCTATTACTGCAACGCCAGTAGAAACCCAACGGTTTGCTCCAGAAACCACGAGAGTGGCTGTTGTGCCCCTGGCACAGACGTAACCTGGCAGGACGCGGGTTCTGGGTTTGTGGTTCCATCTGCAGCAAACAAAGCGGACTCCTCATTTCCGAACAATGCCAGGGCCCCACTTGTGCTCAGCCCAGTTTCTCTGAGTGAGGAGGGAGGAGACAGAAATGGGAGAGGAAGTGCCTTGCCCCTCCTGCACAACTGCTGTCGCCAGAAGACACCGTCCGTTAGGAGAACGCGAGGTGTTCCTGGCCCCCGGGGCGACACCCCTGGGCTCAGTCAGGAGCCTGGGGTCCCCCAGCACAGCGCGGTGGGCTGGCACCCATGGGTGACGCTCAGTGGCTTCCACAGTCCTCCTCCTGCTGTGGAAGCATTTTAGGAATGACAACACCCTTTTCCTGATGTGGGCCACCTGTCCCTCCCCCAGAAGGCAAAGAAAAACCAAAACTCAGGCGGGAACAACAGGACTCCTTCCCAGCGGAAGGTCTTTGCTGCTCAGCGGGCCTCTTCCCTCCTGCGAGGCTGCCGGGCGGCCGCAGACGGGGAAAGCCCAAGAGGGAAACAAAGGTGGCCAAAAATAGGCGGTCAGCTCCGAGTACAAAAAGCAGGACTGTCCTTCTGAGGAAAAGGCTACTTTAGAGGCAGGGAACCCGCTCTCACAGAACTGCTCCTCGCTCTCCCGATGGGGACCCCGGGCCACTGCTGTCCCCACGACCACGGGACTGAAAATAACAACGTACTCATCTCCAGGGTTGCTGTTCCTCCGCAGGAAAGGAAGGTCCCCGAGTTCACAGGAACCCGGAGGGAGGGCGGTTCGTGAACAAACGCCCCGTGGTCGGGGGGAGCAGCGCGCATTTCTATTTGTGGCCCGGTTCCTGCGGGGCTGCGGTGAAAGATCCTCTTGGAATAAAGACAACCCCACGGCAAGGTCACCACAGGCGCCCCCGCAGCCCCAGGCACCCACGGGAGCCTCCAGGTCCCGGCTCGGCCCCCCGACCGCCTAGTTACGATTCCCCACGTTAACCGGGACCTTCCAATGCAGGTAAAGGCTAGGACAGGTCTCAAAACAGCGCTAACATTGCAGGACGGAGTCAGGGTGAGAATAAAAGTCCGAGGGAAGCGAGGCCCACCAGGGACCGCGGGGGTCTTTGGCTATCCCCTCCGAGCCCGCAGCATGGATGGGGTCCAGTGGGGACCCCTGCCCACCCCTGTGAGCCTCGGCCTTCGCTCCCGCAACTGGATGTTGAATGCCCAGGAAGCAAATGAAACAGGACAGGAAATGCCTACGTGTCCTCAGCCCTGTGTCCGCACCCTGACGCGCGACCGTCCAGGGCGGATGAGGCAAGGTACAGGCAGCGCTTGGCAAGAATCGTGCACGGGGGAAGCAACCGGAGGATGTTTTTAGGGGCAGCCCTGCCCCTGCTTGGAGTGGCTGTTTGACTGATCAGAGTCCACTGATCAGGGAACCGGAAAGTGGGGCTCAGCAGGAGGGCGGGTGCAGCTCCGCAGCTCAGGGGGCAGGTGTCCCACAGGGCCCCCTGATCACGTGCCACCATGGTAGGAGCCTGCCTGCACCTTCCCCACGCAGAGCACGGCCTTAGCCAGGAGGGTTCCCACCCATGTCCCACCTATTTCCTCCTGCGACCCTCCACCCCAGCCCCGACTCCCAGGTTGAGTCTTTACACCACAAGTGGCGGTGGGAGGGGCAGGTGGCCCACATCAGGAAAAGGGTGTTGTCATTCCTAAAATGCTTCCACAGCAGGTGACATCAACTAGGTAGATAAGACTTGGCCCTTTAAGCCGGTCACACCTGGGCATCTGGTCCTGCCACAGCTCCGAGCTGGCTCTAGACAGCATTAGACCAGGTGACATGAAGGGACAGGAAGAGGGGGTGGTGACGACCGTGGAGAAGAAGGGCACTATCATGAGGACCACAGTCCGGGCAGGGAAGCCTTGGGGTGTGTGACTGGATGTGAGGGACCAGGGGTGGGGCCTGGTTTCAGTGGCATCTAAGCCAGGCTGGGAAACTGGAATCTTGGTTACCGTTGATGCTGACGTCACTTACCACAGACTGAACTTCTAACACCTTCTAGGCACTTTCACTAGTCACTGGTTAACTATTTCTAATTCTGGCTAGTCACTGCTACTTTATATGCTGAGCCACCTTTTGCAATTTTCCATTGCACATTTTTAATGCCTGTGAAGCTTTTATTCAGAAAACACGACTGCGACACTTGGTTGCCTCTTTGCTTCGGCTCCCAGATCTCACGTGACAGGGCCCTGCCCCAGCCCGACGTGAGGGTCTGCAGAGGACAGGAGACGACCTGCCCCTCTAACCCGAGCTCCCGGGTGCTCCGGTCACTGCAGGTTCCTCCGTGCAGACGGAAGGGACGCGTAGTCTGCACAAGACTCGTAACTCTCTCCAGAGGGATGCCCGATTCTGCTCCGCCTGGGAGATTCTCCTTGTTCATCAGGAATGTTCCTGCAGAGTCAACCATGACTAACAGATTTTTCTAAAGACTTCGGGGGGAGAGGGCCACCGGGCTGTGGCACCCACAGAATCCCACCACGCCCTGAGGGAATCTAAGCTCTTCTTAGATGTTCCCTCTGGACCCCACACTCCCTTCAGCTCCCCGTGAGGACCTCCAGCATCTTACTGGTGCCACCCCCACCCCACCCTCACCTTGAGAACAGTCCCAGGGGAAAATGGAGACATCTAGTTTCTCCAAAGTCACCCACATCCCTACACAGAGAAATAGGGCCACCCGGCTTCCACCTCATGCTCAGGACCCGACGCCCGGCACCGCACTGTCCCCAAGGACGTGAGCGGCTGTCACTGCGAGGGCACTGGCTCTGCCCTCCGCAGCCCAGTTTCCACAGCGACCATCCTGGGGCGGCCGGGCAGATCAGTGACAGGAAAGAACAAACAGTGTACAGCTGCATATCCAATAAAAACCAACAATAACAAATTAGGTCAGAGGCTGTGGTGAAAGAGGTCATTATTAGGGAATTCCTGAGCAGAGAGGAGCGCTGGCCGGTCCTGCGTGTCGCAAAGCCAAGGACCAGGACCGGAGCCCGGGGGGACAGCTTCACACCAGCAGGACGGGCCAAGTCAGGGAGTGGGGACAGCAGCTGGGCTGAGAACGGGACAGCGGCACGAAGCCCGGGGGTCCTGCCAGCCGGCCGGCTGCCTTCTGCCACCACCGATGACAAACAAGGGCAGGAGAAGGGGAAGTCCTGATGAGTAAGAAAAGGGAAAAACAACCCTTTGAAAACTGGTTTCTCTAACTCCGTAAAACTCTTCCCCAGACGGAAAAGTTTCAGGCCAGGTTAGCTTCTTGCCCAAAGATCTGACAGAGGTTTAAGAAAATGTCATATCAGGACTCAGCCAAATGCCAAAGAAGAAAAAAAAGTCATTTCGATTTCCCCTCCCACAAGCGGCTCCCACCCTGGACTTCCTGGTTCCTGTAAAGCCCTGGGGCTTTCGAAGTCCACCAGGCTCCGAGCTCCAGGCTTCGGCGCTGGGCCGGCCCATCCCCCAGGCAGCAGCCAAGCGCTGAGAATGACCGGCGTCCCGTGCTCCGAACGAAGGCACCCACAGGCCACACGCTCACGCTTGCGGCGGGGACACGGGGCTTCGCCGAGGGACCGCGGAGCGCGTTGCACCACCACGCCCACGCCAAGGGCCACGGAATCTCGCCAGAAGGGTTTCCAGGGGTTGGTGTGCACTGTGATGTTCGCAGGGGCAAACACGCCCTTTTCAAAATGTACTCACTTGGAAAGGCACCTGTTACCACCGGCAGCGAGTGCTGTCGGAGGCCCGAAGTGGCCGGCCCTCCACGTTCACTTTTTGACAACGTCCGCCGGGTACTCAAGTCTGAACAGCTGTGCCGTCTGCCAGCTTCCCACCTGGAGACGGTGTCCCTGCCCCTCGGAATGCAAGCCCGCGAGGGCGGCGTCCCCCCGCCCCGGCACGTGGCGTGCACAGCGGGGTGGTCCGTGAGTGGTCCCCCTTTTGTCCCGCACACGATAAAAGGGCGTGAACCTGAGGGCTGGGATTTTACTGCTGCCTCAAGGACTCTCGAGTGAAACGGGTATGTTTTTCGGCAGGTGCCTGCAAGGGAAACACAATGCCCGCAGCTTGGCACCCTGACCTTGATGGGTGGTGAGGAGCCAGGAGGTTTCCCAGCATCACTTTCCACCTGCCTGTCTGCTGCCTCACGGCACCTGCGGCCCCTCTGAAACCTGCCCACCTCCGCAAGCCAACAATACCGTGTTTATGGTCCCATTTATACATTCCTTACCCCCTGAACTTACATAACACCATGCTACGATTTGCATTTTGTTCCTGGGGTTTTTTTTTTTTAATGTGTCACTAATGCAGTTTCTGAATGTTGGGTCCCTAACCCTACTTTTCCCGTAACAGCTGCTGCGGTGGCCGTGCAATTTCGGGCAGCGCGTGAGCCTGGGGAACAAGGAAGTTCCCTCCTTGCAGAGCGGATGGCACGGCTCTCACTTCAAACTAGAAGCACAGGCCCAGGACCCGGCCTTCACGATCCGCTGCGGCTGCCCCCCAGCCAGTCCTGGACGTGGAACGGAGGCGTCCGGCACGGGCTGAAGCCCCATGTGCTCTGCTCCCCGTAGCCCTTTCTCACACGTCCCTGCGAGGAGGAAGGGCCTCCTCCCCTCCCCGTCAGAGAAACCCAAGGTTTCCTGCACGGAACACAAAGCTACCACAAGGCCGGGAGCACGGAACCCAGTCACCCCTGTTCCCACAAACCCCGTGACCCCACAGACTGCACGCAAGGAACCGTCCCTCTGAAGGGGCCCAGAGCTTGCGGATGCCACCGTCCGTTTCCTCCCGCTCACGTTTTAGAGAACTGGCGGGGCTGACGGAATGACTTACCGCCACCCTTCACCAGGCCCCGTCGGGCTGCTCCCCAAGGGGAAGGCGGCCTGATGGCTGAGTAGGGAGGGGACAGCAGTCCCTTGGGGAACATTTGGCCGCTCAGTGCCGTGAAATAAAATGCGCACTTCGTATAAAAAGGCCAGGAAGGAATCAACGGCTTATGTACACGTGTAAGTAACGGCAGGGAATAATAAAAGCCTCCCGCCCACGAGGCCCCCAGGCCCGCCTGCAGAGGAGGGACACAGCTCCGGGCCCCCAAACTCCATCTGTCCCCACGGCTGCGCCCCCCACCGCAGCAACACACAGGGGCTTCCCTCGCCCCTAAATGGAGATGTGTCCCCCCAACACCTGAATGTTCCTGAATGTTCCTGCCCGGCAACAGCCCGCAGCCCCCCGTGCCCCTCCAGGAGGCCCTCGCGCACCCTCCACTGAGGAAACACTGAGCAGTTTACTGAAAATGCACAGGAGCCAACCTTCTCCTCTTTTTTGTCCCCTCTAGGCTCACAGTGTCACCTCTCGGCGCTGGCTTCTGGCCCCTTGACCTTCTGGGAGCCCCTGTTTCAGGCTCCCGTCCCCATCCTGGCATCGGGCGCGCTCAGGGACCCCCACCCGTTCCCACAGGACAGACAAGAGAAACACGCTGCTTTACCTCCCACAGACAGACTGCAGGGCACACGCGGGCGGAGAAACATCTCCAGACAAGAGGACCCCTGCACCAGCACAGGCATCCTGGGGGCCTGTTACCGGACAAGAGGACCCCTGCACCAGCAGACATCCTGGGGACCTGTTACCAGACAAGAGGACCCCTGCACCAGCACAGGCATCCTGGGGACCTGTTACCAGACAAGAGGACCCCTGCACCAGCACAGACATCCCGGGGGCCCGTTACCGGACAAGAGGACCCCTGCACCAGCACAGACATCCTGGGGGCCCGTTACCGGACAAGAGGACCCCTGCACCAGCAGACATCCCGGGGGCCCGTTACCGGACAAGAGGACCCCTGCACCAGCAGACATCCCGGGGGCCTGTTACCAGACAAGAGGACCCCTGCACCAG